>OX376374.1:68953241-68999844 GCA_947369275.1 Nemotelus nigrinus
GTTTTGAAATGTCCTCAGCCGCCGGAATTATACCAGCAGTAGGTATCCGACTAATAATGGTGGTGCGAAACTGAGAGCTTCATATAGCAATGGGCTTTAAGCGTCGTTCTGGCAAAATATTGTTTCAATATTCTCATCCTGTCAACAGTTCCATTGGGGCGAGCTCAAACTGAATTTCATATTTTGTTCAAATACTTTGTATTCCGAACGCATCAATCAGATACTGGGACAACGTACAAATAAAGCGGTCACAATGCTCAAGTCTATTGTTTACATTGGGTCTCCGGGTCAAGACTCGACTCAATCTATTCGATTTCGATTCGAATACTGTTCACAAATTTACTGTTACATGGGTTTCGCATCGTTGAGGCAACCAAATGTCAGTCCTGTATACAAGTACTTAGCTGAATGGAATGATGTCTAGTACATTTCGAGGACACTTTCAAATGAATTTATGCATACTTGCACATTAGAAATGAACAAAACTCAATAAATTCGATTTGGACATGCATGCGATTTGGACATGTTTATGTATTTTGTTTGGAGAGAAATTTTCACTTTGCAGGAATTAGTTACAAATTTACTTTCTGCATGACTTGCTGCTTTAATTCTTTCTATTCTTTGCAATCGTTTTTGAGGAGGATACAAAGACTCGATAAAATTGGGAAATCCAACTTTATATTGACGCAAAGAAATCAAATATTGTCTTCTCAATCGTAGGCAAATGCAGTCTTACGGTTACTTTAAATTAACCCTTAAAATAAATTCAGATTTACATAGTGGGTATGTTCGATAAGTAATTTAGATATGGAGCCCATAGTCGAAAATATGCGACTATAGTCATAGGCGAATCCTTTTTGTTTCGCAGTTCGTTCGATGTAATTCATCAAAGTCAAGTTTGCTGCATTATTTCAGAGTAATTAGGTCAATTGCATCTCAGTATAAATATGAGCTAATCAACGGCAATCTTGATTCAAGACACCCACAATAGGGAGATTGCAAGCTAAGTAAGTTTTCGAATTTGCCGAACTAGGCTAAAATAGCTCAGCGAAAGATTTCTTTCTCATATCAGATGACTCATGTACAGTGCTGCCATATTAGGGATTTTAGCCCTAGATTTAAGAATATTTTCAAAACTTCTGGGGACAAACAGGGGAAAAAAATATTCAGGGTTTTGTTTAGGGCATTCTGAAATTTGATAATGCATTTTTCCGGAACGGATGTTTCAATATATATACAATAGCGCCTTGTCATCGTACATGGACTTACGTTTTTGCCATATCTCAAAAGCCGAATCGCACTTTTCCATACATACATATAGCTCGGGATTGATTGTTAGCACCATTAACGCTCCGGCACTTTTTAATTTAGCTTCCGCTTGTTCAAGAGTCTCACTCGCATCACCAGTGCTGCCATTTAGCATTTTGAATGCTAGATCTAGCATTATTTCTTCCAAAACGGCATTCAAAATTCGGAGTTAGCATCTCGCATTATTTTTAGCATTTAAATTTAGATTTCGGAATAATCTGGCACTCATCTATTTACAATCTCGCTCATCAAATTTTTCTCAATAATAGCTCTGTTTGTGTACTTTTACTCGCGTTCATGAAAGGAAACTTCCTGAATCATTTGGTGGTGGAAATTCATGAAAAATACATAAACGCGCTCATGGCATTTTCTTAGAAGTGACAACCAGAAGTGACAGTTGTCTGATTTTGAAATAATGGTAGTGACTATAAAGTCTAAAACATAAAGATTATAAAGTCATCTATATTGCTTTAAATATAGTGACGTTCAATTAAATCGTGATAATGCTAAAAATCAGTGATGTGGTTCCATCCACTTCAGACTCCCATGAGCCTCGGGCATCTACAAGTTCAAGTTTACCAAAGTATGTGCATTTCCTGAATAATGTGAATTAATTGTTTTGCTAGGGCTTCAAATGCAAGCGATCGCACGGATAACGCTGAAGAAAAATCTTCGTTATCCGACACTAATACTTTTTCTTCACTTAAAAATAAAGAATTGTTGCTGTTTTGATTGTGAAATTCCACACGATGTTTTGAAAAATATTGGTAGAAATAAGCTTCACACAAGAGAAGAAGATTTAGATATAACTAATATGGCAGTAATAGATCGCAAAACGATCGAGTTTCCCGTATCAATATTCTCTGCTTTGATAAGCTTTAGAGATGGTATACGTTGTCTATGCTGATTTATAGACAAGAAGGGACCCATGATCACAATCAAGAACCAACTTTTACAAGTAAAAATTATATCGATGGATGTAAGTCGGATATGTTAAAATTTGTCACAACTAGCGTAAATAGAAATGAATCATTTTCAACTGCAAGTGGTCACATCAGTCAAGTATACACTGTTAACTGGTGTCTGATGAGAATCAGTGCATACTTTTGAAACCACTTTGTCAAAATAAAATTTTCAATGTAAATAAAAAATTATTCAATTTTAATCATCCCGCAAAAAAAATTCCAATTAGATATAGAATCTTTTTTTAAACTTCAAATTTTAAACTTCTAATTTGTTGTTGTTACACAAATGAGGTTTGATCAATAAGTAATGATAATGAATATAAACCAAGGTGATTAAACTTAAAAGATATATTTATTTTTCAACATAGTCTTCTAGCAAGTTAATACATTTAGTCCATCTTTTTTCCAAACCCAGGATACCCTCAGAAAAAAATTATTTATCTGGACTCTCCCAAAACGCCTCAACAGTGGCCATCACTTCCCTATCATCTTCAAATTTCTTACTCTGAAGGTGTTGTTTGAACCGAGGAAAGAGATATAAGCCACTGAGAGCTAAATCTGGCGAATAGAGTGGGTGTTCAGGCATCTCGAATTCTGTTTCTTTAATTGTAACCATTGCAACTGCAGCCTTGTGAGCCGGTGCGTTGTTTTGAGAAAACAGAACTCCAGCTCCCGTTTGGCCGTGTCTTTTCTCCTTCATCGCCTCTCGCAATCTTTTTGTTTGGCCAGCTTAGTAAGAGCCTGATATAGTGGCTCCCTTTTCCAAATATTCCACCGTAATAATTTTTTCAGCGTCCCAAAAAACTGATGTGTTAGCCTTTCCTGCCGACCTCGATACTTTGAATTTCTTCGGCGACGATGAAGAGGGTCGCTTTCATGTCATCGATTGCATTTTGGTTACTGTATCGAAATGGTGGATTCAGGTCTCGTCCATGGTCACGAAATGTGACACAAAATTCTCATGATCTACCTGTAACTTTTCGAGATTCATCCTTTCTCTCGACTCGTTTCTTCTTATGCTCGTCCGTTAACATTCTCGGTACCCAACGCGCAGAGACGTTCTTCATATGTAATTTTTGGCAAAGATTTTTCAAACACTACCATATGAGATCCCAGTGACCTCAGCTACATGCCTGAAGGTCACTCTTTGACCTGCCAACACGACATCTTCGACTTTTTTTTTACATTGTCTTCAGTTGTCTTTGCGGTGTTCATCTTCAGTGGATGTTCTTCCCAGCTTAAACTCCTTGGCCTAGCGTACAACGGTGGAATATGGAGGATCATGGCGCCGTGTATGCCTCTGGTAGACAGTTTTTTCAAACAGGGATACTTAATGACAGCTCTAATTTCGTTTTTCCACATTTTGATGTTCTCTCTTCGACTGGTCATATTCAAATGAATGTCGCTCCCTGGAATCGACACCTATTTATATGTTTTTTTAATGCTGACTTAGTGAGCATATGCAGTAGTAAAGAATTTTTTTGTTTGGAATTTTATCCCAACTGGAAATAACCGATTACCATTACTTATTGATCCACCCTCATATAAATATGCATATTATCTTCATATTGAACCATGTTTATTTCAACTAAATAAGAAAGCATTATTTAGCATTATAATTTTACAAGATCTAGCATTATTTAGCATTTAATAAAATTGAATGTAGCATTATTTCAAAAAAATAAATGGCAGCGCTGCGCATCACCCGTATCACTTTTGGTTAGACATTTTTCTAAATTATTCAGTTCGAAAATTGCACGGATCGCGAACGACCAAGTCTGAAATTTTTCTGAGCCATTCAGCTTCTCGAAAGAAGCTATGTCTTGCAAACTCATGGCTAATTAATTAAGTTGTAAAAAAAAACAGCCAAGCCTCCTGTTGAAGAGCTTTGATATAAGCTAAGAAAACAATTTAATTATGTTATTAATTTGATACTTAGCTTCAGCGTTTCTCTGGGCCCATAGCCTGTTGCAAGCACCCAATTAAAATGTCCGTATTGTTCTACGATTCTACAGCAAAAAGAGCGATTGATTGAAGTAATAATCCAAGAGAATAATATTTAAGAAAAATTAATTTAACAAACAAGTTGAATCAGTAAAGAAACAAAGCTATGGTATAAAGACGGTCATTTCATTTCACTGTGCTATTGCAAGGTTCTGCCACTGGACCAATTTTATGCACCATATTTACCGCTAATCTTCCCATTCCAGTGGGTCAACCCCGATTTCAAATCATCCAGTATGATTCGAATCTCCCCATATTTCTGTCGAGCAAAGACAAAGTATCGAAGTATCCGGAATACTACCTGGCAGAACTAAGTTTTTACTTTACTACCTAGTAGAACTAAGTCAGACCAAATAGCATGTGTTTAGCAATCCTTCTTAATATCGAGGGTCCTAAACTATTCGCAATAAGTTCAAGAAACTCACTGTTTAATTTGAAACTTCTAGGATTCCTCTTATCAAAGAATTTCGATAAATAATAATTTCGAAATATGTCATGTCCATCTTTTACTGATATAAGAAAATATAAAATATCAATCTTCAATCATTCCTATAAGCGGATATTGGTGATTCTGTTTCAAAATTGATATTTCTACCTTACCGAATGACGACAGAGGCCGCGATAGCCGTACCCTCTATCTCTATCTATTCAGCTGAGTGACCGATTCACTTTTTCATAGGTATTATTTACAATACGTTGTCATCAAATCCATGATGGGGTCGTTTAACCGCTCTCGCTCTATTGTTGTTTGATGTGCATCGCACTTAACACGGGGATATCCCAAAATATCGAAATAAGTCATATTCGTTTCTCCGAGCTCGCTTATTAATTAATTAACCGATGAAATATGTTCATGGTACTGTCAAGAGAAGGGACTGCTCCTGCGATCACTGCTACTAATCGCACTGTTCTATGAAAAGAGCACTGAGCAGTGCAATTGCTCTCTGCTCATGCTGTTCAATTGGTCACTGCTCTTTTGCAGAGTAGAAAGTTTTGTGAAGAGCAGTGAGCAATTTAGTTGTGTTCTGCTCATGCTGTTCAACTGCTCATTGCTCTTTTGCAATACAGAACATTTTAAATGCTCATCTATTCAGTTTCTTTTCTTTCTACCTTGCGGGTATACAATGATACAAACATTTCGGTTTTGTAGGGAAGTAAAGGGTTTTTTGGCCATAGTTTGGGAAAAACTGCCTTTACGGCGCTTTCGATGATTGAAAGTGGTCGGGGGAGTATAATAGTGATATTTTAAGGACGAAACAAATTTTTTATAGGGGAAATTGGGCAAAACCGTCCAATTTTCCCAATTTTTTTTTCTCTAGCATGAATTCAGGGACTATTCTGAGTAGTTTCGGGCAAAATTTCTATACAAGTCTGAGAAAAAGTGGCCTAGTTTCGAAGATAAGGCAAAATGAGATCCGCCAGAAAACCATCCGAAAAAAGTGAAAGTAGCACTAAAAGTGCTAAGTAGGAAAAGGTTGAGATCCTTTTTGGTCCCGTAGTTGGCTTCTCCGGCTGTGCTGAGGCCCATCTCGTGACTGCACGTCACCCCGCTGGTGTCTCTAACCCTACCAGGGTTGTAAAATTTACGAGACCGTGAGAAGTAAGATGCCCCTGGAGTCATGTCCAACCTTACCGAAGAGGTTTTATCATTTCATTTCTTAATAAAATTTTCGACAAACTTCATACTTCAGTGAAAAGAAGTGGAAAACCGACTGCTTTAGATTAGCCAGGAAAAGTTTGGTATCAGAGATCGATGGATGAAAAGTCATATGGAGAGCAACATAATTAGTTGATCATATCTTAGTAAATGTTTCGACCTTGGTAATTTGAACGAATACAGGAGGTGTATCGGGCATATATTAGAATGAAAATCAAATGAAATTGATTGGATTTGATTGTTTTCTTTTAGATAGCTCCTAGATTGGAGAAAGTCTTGCCAAATAAGTGACCGGCCATTGGAAAGTTACAGACAAACTGTACGGACTAATGGATCGGTATCCTTTCACGGTCATCTGCATCATCACCATTCTAGCCTGGAAACTTTGTGTCTGGTGGTTGGGGGAGGGCATATCATATCGTTTCATTACATCACTGCAAATCGCATGAACTTGTATGTATATATGTACATACTTCAAAAAATACTAGGTATTTTTTTGTACTCGTACTAGGAATACCTAGTATGTAAAAATCTGAGTACGACCCAACTCTAGAGCGAACCAGTGCATTTGTTGTTGTAGTCAAGTAAATACTTGCCATTTTACAACAACAAATGCACGTGTTCGCTCGCCAAGTTGTAGAGCTTGGTTCGATCGTTTATAGAGGTTAATAGAGAATCTAATTTTGGGTTTTTTGAGAATTTTAATCTTTTTATTGCTCTAATTGCTTTGCATTGAAATTTCTACACGTATTTTTTCGCATTTACCTTCCTAATAATTACACCAAAAAGGTAAAGGATATGATTGCAAGGAATTTACTTTTGGGATTCTAAGGGATCAATTTTTATTGCTGTTGGAATATTTTTTTATATTTATATGTGTATGTCAGTGCTTTAGCGTACATTATACGAAGGATAATGATATATAAATGAGTCGGAAAATTTTTCGTTTGCTAGTTTTCATTCAACGTTCTTTGTTAAAACATTGAAAGTGTGTAAGAACGTAGTTAAAAATGGAGCGTAAGGCAACTAGTGATGTGTGGCTACATTTTGTAAAAGTGGATAATAAAGCTGCTCAGTGTAAGTTTTGTAAGCAAACTTTGTCTTAAAAAACTTCAGTCACCAACTTGATGCGTCACCTTTCTGTGAGACATCCTGGAGTTGCAGTTCGATCCAGAACAGAAGTTGCTAATCCTGTTGCTTCTACAAGCACTGGTACATCCGCTCACTTGGAGGGGGTTGAAGTTCCCTCAACACAAGATTCAGTCGCACGAATTGCGGATCAGGTCCCGGTCGCAAGTGCAGTCGAGGTTTCGCAACCAACTTTCAGGAGTAGTAGGAAGCAGCAGAGCATTCAACATTTTATACCACGGATTCTTTCGACGGAGCAAAAAGACCGGGTAAATAAATTTTTTATGAATGTTTTCATTAAAGATTACCAGCCTTTTTCAATCGTTGAGGACGCAGGCTTTAAAGAGCTCATTGAATACTTAGCTCCGAATCATCAAATACCAAATAGAAAATACTTGTTGTCCACATTATTGGACTCGATGTTCGATGAATGCCGCTCAAAATTGAAGGACAGGTTATCGTGTGTGAAAAGTGTGTTTGTGTAACTACTGTTTGTTGGACTTCCCAAAAAAACGAAAACTATGTAGGTGTTACAGTTCACTGTATAGATGATAGTTTCAAACTGTATACATCTCTCCTTGAGTGCATTAAATTTGGTGGCTCACATACATATACTGCGATATCAGACGAACTACGAAAAACGCTGATGTCATGGTATTTGCTTGACAAATTGCAAATAATTATCACCGATAATGCTCCAAACGTTGTCAAAGCGGTAAAAACTGGCTTACAAAAACCCCAAATCGGTTGTTTTGCTCATAAGCTAAATTTGTGTGTGCAAACATCTTTGCAGTCAAATGAAAGTTATGATGGGCAAAATTTGAGTGATAAAAATACTTTGAGAGCTACTATTAAAAAAATAAGATTAATTGTAAGTTTCATAAAGAAGAGTCCAAAAGCAAATGAAAAGTTGAACCAAAGTCAGCTTATGCTAGGGAATCAACCATTGTCGGTGATAAATGATATTAAAACCCGCTGGAATTCAACTTATTTGATGATAGAACGCTTCATTACGTTGAAGGAAGCTGTAGGAATTACTTTTGCTAATTTCAATCCAACAAACCTTCAATTGCTTACTGACCAAGAATGGTGCATAGCATTTGAAATTTGCACACTCCTTACTCCTTTTGAGAAGGCTACGAGAGAAATGAGTAGCGAAGGCTATTTATCTGCTGGGAAAATCATCCCTGTATCCACCGGTCTAAAAAAAAGTTCTACAAAAGGCAATTCTTGAAGGAAAAGCAAGAAATATACAAGCTTTTGCCGACCAATTATTGCAGCAGCTGCAAACACGTTTTAGTGACGTTGAAGCCAACGATAATGTCGCATTATGTGCTTTCTTAGATCAAACAGTATGTTAGATTAAACAGTATGTGTTTCAAAATAAAGATGCACTGGACGCATTAAAACAAGAAATTGAACGTTGGATATCCGAAAATATTCGAAATAAAATAACAGAACCTATATGTGCTCAACAAAGCGGACCACATGATGATTTTGAATCACTTTCTTATTGGTCCGAATTCGATGAAATGATTTCGAAAGTGCAGCCATCAACGACTACAATATCATCGGCTAAATTAGAAGTGGAAAAATATATAGGAGACAAAGTGGTTGAAAGGAAAGAGGATCCTTTGGTTTGGTGGAAAACCAACAGCACGCAATACCCAAATCTAAGCGAATTGGTAAAGTTGAAAGGTTGCATGGTAGCCACAACCGTTCCTTGTGAGAGGCTTTTTTCCAAAGCTGGTATGATCATAACAGACCGAGATTATCGGATACTAAAGTCTGTAAACTTTTGTTTTTAAAATATAATTTATAATTGTATTTTTTAAACTTTTTTAAATGAATATACTGTAAATAAAAAAAAAACATGTAATTTCAATTTCAATTTTCAATTTAGTTAAATATAAATGCAAACATAATTTTTCGGAAACCTAATTATATGCAACTATTACTATTATCATTTGTATTCAATGTAACTATTATTGTTATGAGCATTTTATAAATTATGAAAAAAAAGTCTGAAAAATCAAGTACGTTTTTTAATGAATAAATCTTCGAAATTAAATTAAAAGCATCAGCTGCTGCACATGCATAATAACATTTCACTACGTTGCTTGCATCCAATGTATGACATTTTGAGAACCAAAAAACTACTATGCGATTTACCTGCTAGCAAGTGCCGAATTAATGCAGGCAACGTATTCCCAAACATACTACATCTGCTCTCAACATGAGCATTCATCGCCACGGAAAAATACAATCACATTGTAAGCATACAAAGCGATTGCAATCTCTGTTTAGAAATTGCTGTATCAAGCACAAATCGAAGGCGATGAGAAGGTAACGAGCAAACACTGGCAATGAGTAATCAAAAGTAGCGAGCGATTTTTCGTACGCACGAAACTGCAATCGCGATTGCGATTGAATAGCTGCTACTCTAAACTGCTCTTTGCTCAAACTGCTCACTGCGATCACTGCTCAGTAAAAAGAGCAGTTTAGCACATCTCTAGTACTGTCTACTGTCTACTACTGTCTCGCGACTCTGTCGATAATAAACCTTTCGGGACTAATTTTTTCTGAGTGAAAACTTAACGCACCCAGAAAAAAATTTGTCCCAAAAGATTAGGATGAGTGAGGGAAAGTTTCACCTCACCTTAAAAAAATTTGCTTCATGCGTCACGTCTTACACATATAAAAATTGATATTTAAATAACTTGGTTTTTGAGAATGCCGAAAAATTTCCCGGAAATGACGTTACTATGGCTACTTAGGGTATTTTCAGGATATTATACCGTGGCTCATAGCTTATTTGATACAGTGACTATTTAAAAATGCAAATAACTGTAATTTTGAAATAAAGAACCCTATCCAGAAAATTTAAACGTATTTGACTAGATGCATGTTCAACAAATACAATGCAAACAAAAAATGTTCCGGCAATATTCCTCGGCGTCCGGTAAAAGAGAAATATCACTGGCGCAAAAAAATTGCAGCTCACAGCTTATTTGATACAGACACTTCAATGCGAATAAACTTCTATCTGACTTGTTTTTGTTTCTTGAATTTTTGATTGTGTTTAAACATCGGCTTAAGTAATTTTTAGCAAGATCTTGTAAGCTGAAGTGCCAAAATGAGCCACAACTGTAAAATAGGTCATCGCACCACAATTAAAAAGGACAAAGTGGTCGAAAAATTGCTGAAAGTGTGAATTTGAGTATCTCTACAGTGCAGCACATAATTGAGCGCTTCGTACACGAAAATCGGGTAGAAAATAAGAGGAGAAATGAGCAAAACAATATTTTCACAGTATGCAACGAACGATACATTGTAAGGAAAGTGAAAGCAAACACAAAGATTTCCGCTCTAAAATTGGTTGGTGAGGTTCATCGTGAATTAAGGAAGTCATGTTGGGATGAAACCGTCTGACGAGTGCTTCGCGACTATGATTTCAACGGGCGAGTAGCTCGTAGGAAGCCATTCATTAAAAAAAAAAATACAATAAGCCGATTCACCTTTGCCAAAGAGCATGTGGGAAAGCCATTCGCGTACTGAAATACGGTTATTTTTGCGGACGAGTCCAAGTTTAACATTTTTGGCTTCAACGGAATGTCATATGTCTGGCGCAAGGCAAACACTGAGCTAAACTAGGAGAGCCTCAAAGCTACTGTGAAGCATGGTGGTGGTAATGTGATAGTTTGGGCCTGCATGTCCGCAGCCGGAGTCAGGAATTTAAAGTTTATTGAGGAAACAATGGACCAAGCAAAGTACCTTGATGTACTCAAAACAATTTGCTGCAAAGCACTGAAAAACTGGGTGTTCGCAACCAATTTCGGTTGTACCAAGACAATGATCCAAAGCACAAGTCGGGAATTGTGCAGTCCTGGCCACTTTGGAATTGCCCTCGTTTGATGTCTCCGCCGGCAAAGGCACCAGATATGAACGTCATTGAGAATCTGTGGACTTTGTTGGATAACAACATTAGGGAACACTACATTTCTAATAAACAAGACCTGAAGAAAGCACTGCTAGATGAATGGCAAAAAGTTACTCCTGACATCACAAAAAAACTCGTTGACTTAATGCCGAATAGGCTCCAGGCTCTGCTTAAGGCTAAGGGCTATCATACGAAGTATTGAAATCAACTGGAAACCGTATAATTCACAACAATTTTAATGTTTAATCAAACTGTATCAAATAAGCTGTGACATGAAATTTGTTATTACTTTTAGTTTTTTGTGTTTTTAAGATAAAAACAGCAACTTTCTAACAAATATAAGCTTGTTTAATAAACAACAAACAATTTTCTTCAAAATGGCGTTCAAATTTTTTTGATATTGTTATTATGTTTTTAGTTATTGCAACTTAATTTTTTAAAGAAACACTGTATCAAATAAGCGGTGAGCCATTGTATAAGAATTGTCTGGGGGTAAGCCGCAGCGCCTATCTGACAGCACTGCTCGTGCAGAAGTATTGATCTTCCACCCCGCTGGACACATACTGTTGAACAACTATATCTTTGACCAGTTTGCGATGAAGCTTCAAGTTCAGTTCCACTCCTTTTTCAGCTTCATGAAAAGACCGCAAAAGACGATCGGGTCCTTCAAAACACAGATTGAAAAATTTCGCAGGTGGAAAATTTCGCTGTTCGCAGTCCTGACCGCCACACAGAATTGTTTGCATGGACATTCAAATTCCAAGTAAATGCTGTTTTCCCCGATGAATCTGCTCCAAACAGCCAAATGGTAAGAGAGGAAGTCAATTAAACTATTCGAATCGAGATGTCAAAACATCAAAGTTTCCGATATCACGAGCTATATCACATCTAATTTTTACTTCCTCCCGCAAGATTAATTGCCGAGCCACAGAGATGTGTTTT
This sequence comes from Nemotelus nigrinus, assembly GCA_947369275.1. NCBI lineage: Eukaryota > Metazoa > Arthropoda > Insecta > Diptera > Stratiomyidae > Nemotelus > Nemotelus nigrinus. The sequence continues at coordinate 68,965,186 of OX376374.1, forward strand.
ATTCGAACATGCAAGAATCGAGACTGTTGGTGAAATAGCAAACGAAAACGATGCATGCTCGATGCGGAAAATGTGTCCCGATATTTATTTCTTATAAGAAAATGTAGAGATTCTGAATTCAAAGAGATTTTTAGATCTCGTTGAGCCATGAAAATAGTCTACAGAATATGAATGGTGAGAAATTGCGAGAAAATCGAATTTTTATGAGAAATAGTGAAATTATATACCAGTGAATTCACTAATACAGAAATTCTATTCCTCATTTGTAGTTCAGGTGCTGCACCATAGAATGTGCTGTTAGAAAAAAGAAAAGCTTATAAGAAGTTGTATTTTTTGCTGTGAAGTGGCTTTGGTTTTTTCATGGTTATGTTGAATGTTTTGGTAGTTAGGAAACTATAAAAAGCCCTCATAATGTGTAGAAAGTTAAAAGCGGTAGTTTTCTGTTAGTTATTTTCTATTTTCTATCGATTGTGGTAGTTTAAACTCGTTATTTTCTCCCATTATTTTCAATTGTTCTGTGCATCCACAGCAAATACAGCAACCTATGTCAGTCTTAGCTTATGCACTGCAGTTTTATACTAGATCGTTGTTTTTGCGGCATAGTTCTATTCTGTTCTGTATCGGAGCAAAAAAACGCACCTATTCTAAAACGCCTTACAGACACGGAGATCTGATCATCGACTGGATTTCAATTGATTTGCCTTAGACACGGAAGATGATCGCAACTTGAATTGCAATCTCATGCCTGAATTACAGTCGACGCAGCGAAGCGCAGCCAACTGTGACCAACCGCAGTGAACGAAATCGCCTGGTTACGCTGCAACGTGACTAAGTGTCAGTAAAATAGAAGAATTTTCAGTTGATGTTTGAATTTCACAGCGACATCTCTGTATCCGCCTGTAGCCTTCTCATGAATAATCGGACGCTCCTTCACTTGGGCTATCAGCATCTCTATTAACACCTCGTCATCCAACACTCCATCTTTAATTGACTGCATTTTGAAATAATGCTATGTATTATTTTATTTATTCGAGGTTGTTCTTTTCTCTGCACTGTAAATGAGTTTAATTCTAACGTAAGCTCAACCTTATTTGTATGCCGAATGCCTTAAAAGTTTCTTTTACTACTTGTCTTTTACCATAGTCACCTTTGAAATCTTACTTGGCTCTTAAAAATTTTCCAATGTTATTTAAATTGAATTAAACATTCGTTTATTATACTATTAGCATAATATTTCACTGATGGGCTTTGAAGAGGAAGCCAAATAGCCCTCGTAATAAATATATACTATAAATACATTTGAATAGATCTGGCTTGTAGGAGAAAAAAAAATGGCCTTTAAATCATAATTAACTTAAAAGTAATCCCACGATAACCCTCGTACCGGTCTAGGAGTTAAAGCTGGTAGGGAGCTTCTTTACAATTTTTTCGATTAATGTGAATACGAGTGTTGAATTGGACAACTCACTTTACCCCTGATTTTAAGCCACGTACCTAATCAGAGCTAGGGCCTTCGTTCGAACCTGGATTCGAATCAAGGATCCCACAAGCAAGAAGTCAGTAATTTTTATTAACTATCTAAGCTATTAGCCATGAATCAAAGAATACTAAGATTACGCTGATCGCCGTACGAAAATGAGTTGATGTGAGCACCTACGTCACACGTGACATGGATGGCTATTATTCGTTCGAATATACATACGTCGATAATTAACGAGTGCGTTACACGTTTTAAATATACGCAAAAGATAATTGCGGCGGAGAACTAAATATTATAAAAACGCTTTCATAAAACTAAACCCACTTATTCAAAGCGATTGTCACGTGTGACGTAATGAAACAGAATTCCAATATGGCGGACCTGCGCAATGCGTAATCTGGCTATTAGCAATAAAATTTGTTTCTCAAACAATTAAAGCTGATTGCTACTCTTTGCTGCGATAAAAGTTGAATCCATTTCGACCTGAGCTGCGCTTATTTTGCACTAAAATTGATGGTATGCATTAGAAAATTATGTTTTACGTAAAGTAATTTCAAACAGGTATGTACGGGTATCTGAGGTATTTGTTCTTTCTGGTTCAGGCACATATAGCCTAGTCATAGATTCCTCTAAAGATGTTTAATTGATTTTTGATTGGCGGTCATCATACGCAGGCAGCATTTGTGTGTATCAGGAGTGTATTTACTGATTTTCGAAGAAAATTATAAATTTGTGTGTATCATCATGAGCAGGCAGCAATTGTGCCTTAACAGGGTTTACTGTTTTTTGAAGAAAAATATAGATTAATATGTACACACTAACAAAAAATAATAAATTATATTAAATTTTTAGAGAAGTATCAGCGTATGTAAGGAATAAGGTTTGACAGCTGTTTTTCATTGTAAGAAAATATGAAATAGATGTGCGTTACTTAAATTTATAATTTTAACTGAGTGTAGTGAAGATGAGGAAGTTTTTTCTACGAGAAAAAAGAAAAGAACGTGGTGAAAAGAGTGGTATCTTAGAAGAAAAATGTATTCTCACACAGTTTTAACGAACAACACGAAAATAAGTTCCCCAGAAGATTTAAAAAACTTTCTGAGAATGGATGCTTCCACGTATTCAAAGCTACTTTATCTAGTAGCGCCACATATAAACAAACAGGACACTCAGATGCGGAGATCTATCACAGGCAAGAAACACCTTTTAGCGACTCTCCGTTTCCTGGCGTCAGGAAACAGCTTTGAGGACTTGAAATTTTTGACAGCCATTTCACCTAAAAACATTGGAAACATTGTTATGGAAACTTGCGTCGCAATTATGACAGTGTTGAATCAATATATCAAGGTAATTTGTTTTTTTTTTAATTAAAACGTATTAAAGTGAATAATTTTGAAAAAAAAATTTCTTAGATACCAAAGACAGAAAAAGAGTGGCAGCTTGTGGCAGAAGGGTTTAATTCTCAATTGAACTTTCCTAATTGTTGTGGTGCAATTGATGGGAAACACATGGAAATCAAAAAGCCTGCAGGATCCAGTTCATTTTATTTCAACTACAAAAAGTCATTTAGCTTTATATTACTAGCAGTAGTTAATGCAAATCATGAGTTTCTTGTCGTTCAAGTGGGAGCAAATGGAAGAGCTTCTGATGGAGGAGTATTTGCGAGTAGTAAATTTTATGAAAGATTTACTGCAAATTCGTTGAATATACCACAATTATCGAAGTTGTCCTGCTCGAACATTGATTTACCATTTGTGCTTGTCGCGGACGATGCATTCCCATTGAAAAACAATATAATGAAACCATTCGGTGGTAATACATTGACGCCAAAGGAAAGAATTTTCAACTATCGATTGTCACGGGCAAGAAGAATTGTCGAAAACGCTTTTGGGACTCTCTCAAGCAAGTTCAGAGCATTATTGACTCAAATCAATTTATAACCTGACACCCATAACACTGGCCTGCTGCTATCTCCACAATTTTCTGAGAGCGGAAAATGGTGATATTTATACACGAAGAAGTGTGCATATAGAGAACGCACCAATATATGAAACGCAGACCACATCTTCGGCACGGGAAAATCTGCTATTGCTGAAATTACAGCCAACACAAACGAGGAATCCTTCAGAAGAAGCTAAGCAAATTAGAAACCAATTCGTTGATTATTTTATAGGACCTGGAGCTGTAGACTGGCAAGTTAAAATCATAAATTAATGTAAGCTATCTAAATACCATGTATTTTACTATTGAATATGCTTGAATAAAGAATTCTGTTCATATTTAACGAAATTTTGTTTATAAATAATTTTTATTATTGCTCGATAAAAAAATATTTCTTTCAACCCTAGAATGGTACGGTAAATTTTTGGATGATTTTAGGTACATGTTTTTACTAAAAAGAAGGCAACAATAGTATTATGCACATTTTTTATTTGATCATTAAACATAAAAAGATTATATAGCTTTTATCCTCATGGCAGTCAGAGTGGCCGACTGGCTGATGCGCGACGAAATATATACCGCATGTGAGTAAAAATTACTCATCGGTACCATTCCAGGGTTAAACAAAAGATCCAGGAACTTGAATTTATTTTGCATATACATTGGAAATGTTCTGCGAAGACAATGAAGTTTACAATTTTTGGTTCAGATACATTTTTAAACAAAAAAAATTAAAATCTAATATAATCGTTGTATTTGTACTATTATATTTATGTATTTTTGATATTATAATTCGTTGTAGCAACAACAAACCAGCAATATTTTCATAAGTCCCTTCTACTGCTACGTATTGTACGTGCGGGACTTCTTCCACACGTATTGCATTTGACGATGCTTCAACAGCTGTCGATGCATTTAAATCCTGCATAGGCTCCGTTCCGAAGCTTGGTGTTCGTAGAGACGCAGCAAAGTTGAACGTCAACTTATCCAGCTACCCCATAACCAATATGTGGTCCATTGCTTGTTTTGCATATACCTGTTGCATCGGTTTTAGTTTTCGGTACGATACAGCCCATACGTCTGCGTATACGGCTGCCTCATCCTTCGTCTCCGATGTCAAACATTGTACAGCATATTTCAGGATGATGTTCCTCTCTTTCATTTGTTCCTCAATGGTTCGCCATTTCTTCGCAATATCCAAAGGTGTTTCCTGCAAATATATATGTTTTTACAATCAATTTATGTTTCAAATTGAATTATATATACCTACCGCTCCTATCACAATCGTTTCGTTCTGCGACTCAATACCCATGTATGCAACGTTATTTCTTGATCTTGCAAAAAATGCAGCTGGTCAATGTGCCAAATGCTAGGTATGTTTATGTCGTCCGCACTCGCATCTGATTTTTTGCTTTTTTCTACTTTTTTTATTTCTCGCTGATAGACACTCCGAATGTTTCTTACTCTTTGTTTTAAAGCTTCTACATTGGTTTTCGGATCTATTTCCAGATATATATATAATATAATGTTTTTTTTATATATATATAATATTTTTTTTTGTTTATTTTTAAAAATATCATCTTTTACTTACCAAAGCTCTGGCAATTGTTTAAAAAGTGAAAACAATTCACGCCAAGTTTTGTTGTTTTGGATGGAATACATTTTGCTCAACAACGATTAAAAACCAAATATTCTAATTCAAACAAAAAACTGTAAATATATATCTTGATCTTTTCTCTTGTTTAGTGTCAATGAATCTAAATTTGAACTCAACCTGAACCTCCTACTTAGACACTTTAATTGCTTCTTGATTATCCTTTTAGGGTATTTTTCCTTTTTTAGTGACCGCTTGGACTGAACTTTTTTTCTCGAGGTGCATTTATCTGGTATCACTATGGACCAGTAGTTCTATGTGTGGTCTTACGCCAGCCAATTCAACCTAACCTACATGGCATAGGGGACTTGGACATTTAAATTTTAATGATCTTCGGAAAATAAATAGAGAATATAATCTTTTTGAAGACAAATTGAGTTCAACGCCAATATGTGTAGTATGTATTCGCGCGAAACAAACTCGATTTCCTTTCCCTTTAAGTGAAACTAAAGCATCGTGGCCATTAGAATTAATTCATACTGACATCTGCGGGTATATGCAAATGCTTTCGGTTGGTGGTGCCAAATATTTCGTCACTTTTATCGATGACTATGCGAGAAAAGCTTTCGTTTATTTTCTAAAGACGAAAGATGAAGCGTTTAAGAAGTTTTTAATATTTAAAGCTCTAGTAGAAAATCAAATTAAACATTCGATTAAAACAGTTCGTTCCGATAATGGCACGGAATATGTAAATAGTAGATTCAAACAGTTGTTTGAAAAATGTGGAATACGGCATGAAACTTTGATGTTATATACACTCCAACCAAATGGTGCAGCTGAGAGAATGAATCGAACCATCATTGAACGCACAAAGTGTTTACTTTTTGATGCTGGCTTAGAAACAAAATTTTGGGTTGAAGCTGTTAATACAGCAGTTTATTTAATAAATCGATCCTGTGCATCAGCAACAGGAAAGCAGCCGGAACTTTTGTGGACAAATATTCCTGTAGAATTGAGTCATTTAAAAATCTTCGGTTCACCTACTGTGATGCATATACCAGCTCAACTGCGGCGAAAATGGGATCCGAAATAAATAAGGATGCTGTTTATGGGCTACTGTGTTGACACAAAAGCTTTTTGACAAGTTAATCCGGATACTGTGAAGATCTCAAAAAGTAGGAATGTTATAATAATGGAAGATGTTAGCTATACAAAAATGTATAGAAGTAATGAAAATCTCAATCCTGAGACAGAGACACTTAAATGCGATTCAATTTCACTGGAAAATCAATTAACAGAACTGCAGAGTGACTCAAACTCAATTGATCAGCCTTGACCTGCGGTGCAGTCGCCTTCAGTGGGAGCGGAAGAATCGCTATCATTTGCTTATCATGTGGAAAATGATCTTTATTATATTCCCGATGAAAGTGTTCTTCCAGATGTTTAGCGTCGATCAGAACGAATACGTGATCAAAATAATGTAAATTTCGTATTTTTATTTATTTATTTATTTATTTACCAATCAAGGCGTACATGTATAAGAAAAAGAATAAAATAAAATAGTACATGCATAAAATAACGAAACAAAATAAAAAAAACTCTAGCGCACCTGAACCGCTAGAAACACTAATGTTCGAAGAACAGTAGAAGAATCGTGCAGGTTTTGAGTGCATATTCCACCACATGTGCTGCTTATTACGGCCAAACTGTTTCAAATGCCACGTTTTACTTTCGTCTCAAGAATGCATTATAACTCATATGGTAAAAGGTTTCAGATATTACCACTGGCATGAATTTCAACGTTTATTAGAGCAAAACACGGGTTAATTATATTCGTTATCAGTTGCTTATTTCATATAATTTTGAAAGCAGCATCTCATATAACATCATTGAAGAAAATGCTCAGTGCCTGCAGCACTGTAACTGAAGTTGGTGTTTGGGGCTGCGATCCGAAAAATTTGCAGAACTTTGCGCATTGTAACATCGGTTATTTATTTTCATTGTAAATGTTTCCGGTATGTATACTAACTGTAAGCATTTATTGATACAAAAGTAGCACAACCGACTCGTGCTGGCAACCTTTCGCCAGTATCAAAGCCAAGAATATATCAAATCTGCTTCACGTTGTTTAATTACATTCGAAGTTATAGGAGTATAAAGAAATTTAGGGTTACCTGCAGCGAGTTTTTTCAAATAATCGAAAGCTTAATATTTGCTGTTTATTGTCACTACAATATCATTACCATTTGAAAATTCTACGATAAAACCGCTTAATAAAGATATTGCAATTAAACACAAAACCAACAAAAACTGGCAACCTTATTGTGGCTTTTCAACCAAATTTGGCCTGAATAATTTTTATGACAGGTTTCATTAATTGTATGAAATTCGTATTGATTTCATGAATGCACTGGAAGTTATAGTGCAAAAAGTTTTATTTTCCTGAGCGATTTTTCAAAACCAAAGACACAAAAATTACCATAGCTGGCAGCACCAATCAAATTTTTGAACCAAATTTCCACCAAACAGAGATTAGAGTTAGGTTTAGCTACTGTGTCAATTTCATGAAAATTCGGTAACCTATTCACATTTCATAGGGCAAAAAGCAGTTTTTTTTTCTTTGTAATTTTTCAAGATGGCACCACTGGCACGGACTTGCCCACAATTCAAAACCGCTTCTATCAAATCTAGTCTTACTTAAGTCCAATGCATTCTGTAAATTTTAGCTGTATCTGAGTATTGGTTCGTGAGTTCCCGTGAACAGAAGTTTTTGATGCTAAAAATATAGGTTAACTGGGAGAGGGTTACCGTTCTTGTCTGACATGAAATTTCCAAAGTTTTATTGTGAACGTGTAGATAAAACATAAGATTTATATACAGATTGGTTTTATTGTAAGAAACGGACATTTTTTTGAATATTCGATGGTTTGAATGTTTTCACTTCCAAATTTTTTTTTTTCAAAATGAAGACACCAAAATTATCATAGCTGGCAGCTCCAACCGAATTTTTCAACCAAATTTCTACCAAACGTGGCTTAAAGTAAGGTCCAGCAATTGTGTGAGTTTTGTCAAAATCGAACGATTCAATCAGAATTTATAGGGCTAAAAACAGTTATCTTTTTTAGTGGTTTTTCAAGATGGCACCACTGGCACAGAATCACCCGCATTTCAAAATCACTTCTATCAGACCTGGTACTGTCTAAGACCAATACATTCTGTGAATTTCAAATAATTCTGCTCATCGGATCGTGAGTTTCCGTGAACAGAAGTTTTTGATGGTAAAAATATAGGTAAATTGGGCAAGGGTTACCAGGCGTGCCCGTTATACCATATCTTTTTTATTTTTGGTTATGTAAACAAAGCACAAGATTTACATATGAGTGGCTGTTTTTTAAAGAAACGGCATTTTTTCAAGAGAGACGATGATTTGGAGGTTTTCACTTTCAGTGCCTGCCCTAGCTACAGAGTTGCCAGCACGCTCATTAAAAGCTACACAAATCTACAACTAAATAATATCAATATGTCCTGAAAATTTCGTAATGATTGAATAGCTCTGTCAAAAGTTATCGAAATTTAAAAATTTTCAAATTTTCCCGTCCTCTTTTTAGGCACCCAGTGCACACATAGGGTTAAAAAATTCCAAAGCATTATCCGATTCATATGTAAAACACGTTAGAAATTTATTTCGGTAACTTCATTTTTGCGAAAATTATTTGTGCACGAAATAATAGGTATATTAAAAATATCACTTAAATGGCCGCCAAAAGGTTAACAATAACTGACATTTAAAGAGACCTGGACCTATTCTGCATATACACCAATGTATCCTGAAAGTTTCAGATCAATCGGATGGCGCGTTCCCGAGATTATCTCACTGAAATTTTTTGATGATATATATATATATATATATATATATATATATATATATATATATATATATATATATATATATATATATATATATATATATATATATATATATATATATATATATATATATATATATATATATATATATATATATATATATATATATATATATATATATATATATATATATATATATATATATATATATATATATATATATATATATATATATATATATATATATATATGGAAATATGAATTTTTGGCCGAATCGATTTTAATACTAATGTTCTTCGAACATTAGTAATAAATAAATAAATACAAGACTAATAAATAGTGCATAAATAAAATTAGTTATCAACAGACAACAAATAAATTAATAAATAAATGACAAATGACAAATAAATGACTAACAAATTAAATACCAAAATTAAATTTAAAATGAATATACAATGCATATATGTTAGTATGGTGGGGTGTGGGGGAGATTATAAAGAGAGAGCCTTGATGATGTTATTTTTAAACGTTGATTTAGAAATCGTAGGGGAAAAGTTCTTGCTGATGCTATTGAATAGCCTGCGGCACCTATTTATTGGCTCGTTTGCTGCATATGTTGTGTTTTGTTGGTATTCTTTTGGTTTTGTTGGTATTCGTTTTGTTGGTATCTTGTGACTCTCAAGGGCTGATTGAGTACAAACTTTTCTTTCAAGTAAGCGACATTAACCACGTCTCTGATGACATCGAAGCCGAAGCATGCAGATAATATTAATTTTCTCGACGCAAGGGGTAACAAATTAATACATTTAAGGCGATATTCGTATGATGGTAGATTACTGAAATCATAAGGGTTGAAAAGATCCCTCAAAGCGAATAGTAAAAACTGCTTCTGAGCAGACTCAAATCTTTGGCTGAAAATTTCCAAAGCCGGGTTCCAAATAGTGCACGCATATTCGAAAAGAGGACGCACGAGTGAAACATAAGGATTTAGTAACCCAAAGATTTTTAAACTCTTTGGCTCGTCGCTTAATGAAACCAAGTTGTTTACTTGTTCGGGAAAGCACTCTATTGTAATGTAGGTTGAAGCGGAGCTTTTCATCCAGGTTGACACCGAGATTTAATATGTTGTCAACCCTGCTGAGTGACGCGTTGTTTAGGCGGTACGTATAATGAACGCGTGCAGTTTTGTGAGAGAAGCTGATTGCGCGGCATTTGGTAATGTTAAGAGGGAGCTTGTTCGTGGAGCACCAGTGGTCTAGAGAGTTTAGTTTAGACTGAAAAAATGTAGCGTCAGATGGTGTCCTGATGACATGGTAGATTTTGAGGTCATCCGCATATAATAAATGAGAAATATCTGATAAAACCTCCGACATGTCAGATATAAAAATATTAAAAAGAAGAGGGCCAAGATGACTTCCTTGAGGTACACCGGATTTCACGTCGACTTTCTTAGAAATAAGACCTTGGAATTTCACGAATTGCAAGCGGTCGTGGAGGTAGGACCCAAGCCACTTTAGTAAAGATCCTGCAACTCCGAATTGTTTCAGCTTGGGGATCAAAATGGAGTAATCAACTCGGTCGAATGCTTTGCTGAAGTCTGTATAAACTGCGTCAATTTGATCACCTTTCTCCATTTTGCACAAAATATCAGAAACAAGCACCATAAGATTAGTTGTAGTAGAACGACCTTTTCTAAATCCATGTTGCTACTCGTTCAGTCGAGCGTCGACCAGAGGAGAAAGTTTGCAGTAGATGAATTTTTCAAAAAGTTTGGGAATAGCAGATAGAATGGCGATGCCTCTATAATTTTGAATATTCTTCTCTTCTATCGCCACTTTTATAAATTGGTGTAAAATAAGAAGATTTCCAATACGAAGGAAATAGTCCAGAGGAGAAAGAATTATTGAATATAGTATGAAGGGGTGAGATCAGTTGTTTTACACACTTGATCAGAAAAGTAGGAGGGAGGAGGTCAGGTCCAGGGCCCTTGTTATTACTATCAAGCTCCATAATGGCAGTGAATATTTCATTCCTCGATATGGTTATATTCTCGGCAAAAATGGTTTAAGGCGCACCCGGGAATCGATACAGTGTTGGGCTGCTAACTGGACCGAAAATTTCTTGAAAATGGTTAGCAAAGAAGTTGCAGATCTCCTGAGGAGAAAAAGACAACAACGATTTTTCAGTGGACATTGAAGAGGGGTAGCCTCTTGTTTTCCACTTCATATTAACAAAATCAAAAAATTTTTTGGGGTTATATTCTCCCCAGTAGTTCTAATGTATCTGTCATACGCTTCGTGAGACTTAGTATAGAATTCATTAACAATGAAATCGTATTCTTCTTTAATACGACGGCTAATGTTGACTTGATTTTTCATTAGCTTGTAAAGTTTGTTTCTGTGATTTCTCAGACGTCTAAGAGTCTTGTCAAGGCAAGGTTCAGAGAGTTTATCTTTTTTCCATAACTTAGGTACAAATTTATCGACCGCGTCAAAAACTATTCTATAAAACATGGCTACATCATCATCAAGGGAATGGCACATAAATACATTTGTCCAATCGACATTGTCAAGGAAATTGTGAATGCTATCATAATCAGCATTATAGAAATCGTATACAATCGTATTATTGTATGTACTTAACATGTTCCAATCTGTAGTGGAAAGTTCAACTGTCAGAGCGGAATGGTGAAGACTATTAGAAAAGAGATTCTCTACGTCATTTGTTCGACTAACCACTAAATCGTCATAAATGTTTGTAAAAATGAAGTCTAACCAATTACCATTTTGGTTAGGAGTCGGAACAACTTGCTGCAAATCATGGCCATACATATTAGTTATTGAAAACTCCGATCCGACTAATTTAGACGAAGCGATGAGCAGTCAATACAAACAAAAAGTGGAATTTAGTGAATCTTAATCTTCCGTCAGGGCGAGAAGGGCTGAAGATAAAATAGGCGTTGACAAAGCGCGACGAAAATGGTAAAATATTACGTTTTAAAGCGCGATAAGCAGCCAAAGGCTGTTCTCAGATGTATGGAATTGACTACACGGAAACGTTTTCACCGGTCATTAGATATAATTCGATTCGTTTACTAATAGCAATTGTTCCTAAATATAAAATCAAGATTGATCAAATGGATGCCATTAGTGATTTACTCCAAGGAAACTTAGATGAAGATATTTTTGTGTATTAACCTGAAAGGGCAAGTAACGGTACATCGCGTGTGTGTAAATTAAATAAAGCCCGGTCCAGATGCTAGTTTTTGTACAACGTTTTATCTGCGCAGTCTTAAACGTTGCAGACAAAACGTTGCGTGTGGATAGAAAAACTGTGCAATTTTGAGAACTGCACATAGACGATGCAAATGCAGCGATTGCTGATGTGGTAAGGCATAGTTATCCGTGAATTGTGCCGACAAATCGGTACGTGTGGACGATTAGCTACATTTTTTATTAATTTTTAGCGAAAATGGCAGACCTTCGGCAATGTTACCAGGAGTTTCTGACTGAGTTTATAGCGTTGTATGAAAGTTTTCCATTTATTTTGCGTATAAAATCCAAAGAATATAGCAACAGGGACAAAAATTACTAAGCGTATAAAGCGTATAAAATTGATGCTATCGCAAACAGAGAAAAAGTTGTGAAAAAAATTAACTCTTTGACGAGTGTTTACCGAAAAGAGTTGGCGAAAGTAAATAAATCTCATCGATCTGGGTCTGGAGAATACGATTTATACAAGCCATGTCTCTGGTACTTTGATTTGTTACACTTTTTAGAGGATCAAGAGACAACAAGAAAATTCAGGAGTACGATTGATGAAGATAAAATGTCTACAATTGGTGAAGCATCAGGACAAGACGTAAGAAAAATAAATAAGTGTTTCCTCTATGTTATTTATCTGAATATTCCAAATTCACCGCTAATTATTTAAGTTTACAAATTTAACTTATCAAGGCACAGACCTTTCATTGTTAAAGTTGTCTTTGAATTTATCTCTGACTAGGAGAGCACTGTTTAAAATTTGGCCTCTTGGTCCACGCTGAAGGTCGTGTGATAATTTGGGGTTACATCTTTCACCTAATTCAACAGTAGATTCAGAAATATTTTCCTGATCATACTTTCAGGAAGGGTATAATGTTGGGGGGACCTTCTGCGCAAAAAAAGTTGCGCAAAACGCAACATGCTAGAGCTACAGTATCAATGTTATCCAGTTTCAAATTAGTACTTGTCTGAAAAATACGAAATCGTGAAGCCAAAATTCCGAATGTGTCTTCAATAACCCGCCTCGCCCTTGATAGGCGGTAATTGAAAATTCTTAGTTTCTTTGTTACTGTTTCTTGCCGATATGAGCTAAGAAATTCTCCACGCATACAAAGGCTTCTTCACCAACAAAAACATGTCCTAGAACTCTGTTTGAATTTGCAACGCACCGGGGTTTTGGAATTCTCAACTCGTTTTAAACGAACTTTTCATAAAATTTGGTATTATTTATGACAAAGACACAAAAATTACCATAGCTGGCAGCACCAATCAAATTTTTGAACCAAATTTCCACCAAACAGAGATTAGAGTTAGGTTTAGCTACTGTGTCAATTTCATGAAAATTCGGTAACCTATTCACATTTCATAGGGCAAAAAGCAGTTTTTTTTTCTTTGTAATTTTTCAAGATGGCACCACTGGCACGGACTTGCCCACAATTCAAAACCGCTTCTATCAAATCTAGTCTTACTTAAGTCCAATGCATTCTGTAAATTTTAGCTGTATCTGAGTATTGGTTCGTGAGTTCCCGTGAACAGAAGTTTTTGATGCTAAAAATATAGGTTAACTGGGAGAGGGTTACCGTTCTTGTCTGACATGAAATTTCCAAAGTTTTATTGTGAACGTGTAGATAAAACATAAGATTTATATACAGATTGGTTTTATTGTAAGAAACGGACATTTTTTTGAATATTCGATGGTTTGAATGTTTTCACTTCCAAATTTATTTTTTTTCAAAATGAAGACACCAACATTCAGAAATATTTTCCTGATCATACTTTCAGGAAGGGTATAATGTTGGGGGGACCTTCTGCGCAAAAAAAGTTGCGCAAAACGCAACATGCTAGAGCTACAGTATCAATGTTATCCAGTTTCAAATTAGTACTTGTCTGAAAAATACGAAATCGTGAAGCCAAAATTCCGAATGTGTCTTCAATAACCCGCCTCGCTCTTGATAGGCGGTAATTGAAAATTCTTAGTTTCTTTGTTGCTGTTTCTTGCCGATATGAGCTAAGAAATTCTCGACGCATACAAAGGCTTCTTCACCAACAAAAACATGTCCTAGAACTCTGTTTGAATTTGCAACGCACCGGGGTTTTGGAATTCTCAACTCGTTTTAAACGAACTTTTCATAAAATTTGGTATTATTTATGACTCCACCATCTGACATCTTGCCGTTTGTGCCTACATCACAATACAAACATTTGTAATTGGCATTAGCTATTGCCATAGGTACAACACTGTGCGTTTTTTTTTGTAGTTGTAATAATAGGACCCACTTCCGTTAGGTGGCACAATTGTAATATGTTTTCCATCAACTACCCCTAAGCAATGAGGGAAGTGCCACTTTCTTTCAAATTCAGCTGCAACTTCCAACCACTCCTCTTCAGTTTGGTGAAGCTGAAACAATAAATGAAACAGAATAAAATTAAAGTAGGTACATACTTAAAATTGCCAGTACAAAATACATCAATAGCTCTTTAATTTTTTCAGCTTCAGTTCCTACCAACAATGCTACCCTCAAACTTTCATATTATAAACCTCTTACCAAAAAAAAAACAGTTACAATTGGTGATTTCGGTCATAGCAGGCAACCCAAAACGATTTACAGTAGCTCACGAAAGTCAGCATACACCGCTTAAAAACGCGGAATTGGCAATATATAGGTAGAAAGAAAATGAAAAAACGGGTAAAAAACGAACTTAAAAGGAATATCAGAGACATTGTAATCTATTTTACACAGAATTAATGAGAACATAGTAAATAACAAGAAATTCCGCTGAAAGTGAGGAAACAAAAGTCAGCATACACCACAGAAAATTCAAAAGAATCAGTCTAAGCACTGAGTCATACTGCGATAAAGATTGCTACCGTGTTACTATACAAAGATAAACAATAGTACATTGCAAGTCGATCAAACTAAAGTGATTTGGGTGCCTTTAATACTTAAAAATGAGTGCACGGAAGGAAACGAGTTTGGAAGTGCGAAAAATCATCCTTAGCGAATGAGTGGAAGGGAAGTCGTATGGCGGAATTGCTAAAATAGTTGGAAGAAGTCGGGCAACGGTGCAAGCGATCATACGGAAATCGGAACCGGAACGGAGAACACAAAATAAACAACGAACAGGTAGACCGAAATCCTTAAGTAGGAGAGATGAGAGAGACTTGTTACGGAAAATAAGTAAGGAGCCACAAAAAATTGCTCCGGCAATGACCACTGCACTTGCAAAGGCAACAAGAAAGCAAGTGAGTCCAGAAACAGTACGTAGAGTTTTGCGTAATCAAGGTTAAAACGGTAGAGTTCCGCGCAGAAAACCTTTCATTTCTCCAGTTAATGAAAAGAAGAGGCTTAACTTCGCTCGCCTACATCTTAATAAGGACGACAGTTTTTGGAATCAAGTTCTGTTTAGTGACGAGAACAAGTATAATATTTATGGCTCTAACAGGCGCGGATACGTGTGGAGGAAGCGCAACGAAACATGGGCAAAGAAGAATTTGCATCCTACAGTGAAACACGGTGGAGGGTCAGTCCTCGTATGGGGTTGTATGTCGGCCGCTGGTGTGGGGAAATTACATTTTATTGATGGTACTATCGATCAATACATGTATTTGAACATATTGCGAGGCGATTTGATACCTTCTGTGTAGAAATCAGGCCTGCAGCCAGGTTGGATCTTTCAGCAGGACAATGATCCAAAACATACAGCTAGAAGTGTCAAGGAATGGCTGCTGTATGACGTCCCTCATCAGCTTCACACCTCGCCTCAGTCTCCCGATTTAAACCCTATAGAGCATTTATGGGAGGAATTGGATCGCAGAATTCGTGAGCCAACCGTAAGAGCAACTATTACTAGCAAAGAGACCCTGAAATCTGCTCTGCTGTGTGCCTGGATGAATATTCCACCCGAAATTACCAGAAATGTCGTTCGTTCGATGCGAAGGCGTTTAGACGCTGTTATTAAGGCTGGTGAGGGCCTACGAAGTATTGAGCTCACGTTTTTTGGTGATTCTCGTTCTTTTTTAAACATGGCTCGTAGTGTATGCTTACTTTCGATGGACGATTTTTTTCAGTTTTTATGGCTTATTTCTTTCTGTGTTCGGATTTTCTTTGTTGTTATGTTATGAAACTTATTTTTAATGCCAATAAAGCTACTTCTACGTTTTTATTGCATTCTCTCTTTTTCCACTATACCATATTCGTGTTTTTACATGCTGTATGTTGACTTTTGTGAACCATTGTATATCTCTTTAGCTGTCGATGGACTCATCTAGTAGAAACGTAATTTACAGCATAGATTGGTGTTGAGCTAAGTTAGCAATGCGTTATCAATATTTTGCATTTTCATCACAATTGCACTGCTTGATACTTCAAACGAAATTTCATATGGTATACATTCTAAAATTGAAATAAGTAGCAGCCGTTTCAGGCGTTTTATTCCGAAGGATTAAGACCTTGACTCCTGCGAGAGCTAATCCTGGAAAATGGTGCATTGCCTTCGAAACAGGCTGATCGTAATAACGGTTGCGTTTGCTGCAATATGCGTTCTAAATCTGCTTATTTTCTCTATTTTCCTTTGAACATCAGTGTTTCTAGTGGTCCATATGCACTGTAGTTTTTAATTGGTCGACTTTCTGCCTAACAGAAGAGAAATAAGAAACAACCAGCAAACCATGCACTTATATAAGATTTTTATTATTGACAATTATGTATATCCAGGATTAAGCAATTCCGCACTTAAGACGATTATATAAAGAAAGGTTCAAAAATGACCCTATTTTTAATCTGGTTTCTGTTTATTACAACTACCGCGAACAAGAGTAACATCGCCAGTCTGGCTGGCGTTTTACAACTCAGCCATTTATGTTTATGGTTAAGTGAATTTACGCAAACAATTAGGTAACCGAACAAGATACAATTTCACTTTTTCAGGAAATATCATATTTTGCGTTGTTCAGGAGGCTGTAAAAACTGAAGAATAGAATCCCAAAAAGGATAAGTCATAGCATGATTACCAGAGAAATATCCTGGGATGTAAGTATATACTTTATATGGCTCAGCCTAGGTGTAACGTGTAACAAATTATGAACTAGTTATAAGTCATAAATTGTTTTATGATGTCGAGGATCGGATATAAAAGGCCAGGAGCGAGTAGATGTGTTCCTCAAAACTTATTCATCGGTCGAGAGTTACTATTCATCTTAATTTTTCATAGCGGAATGGAAAGAAAAGTGAATTGGAGTACAACTGAGTTGGAACTTATGCTGGGAATAATTAGAGAAAGTAAGTTATTACACATATATTTTAATGGTAAAAAGTTTCATAATTTTTTTTCAGAAAATATTTTGCAACTAACGGACGGAAAAAAGTATCGGAGTTTAGATACTTTCCAAATAGTCCAAACAGAAATGGCGGAAATGGGATTTAACCGTAGTGCGAAGCAAATCCGCACAAAGCTTAAATTACTAGAACACAAATGCACGGTGATAAAAGTAAATAATGCTACGTCAGCTGCGGCGCGAATGAAGTGCGAGTTCTTCAATGAAATTATTGTAAAATAGAGTAACAGTTATTTTAGCAAGCAATTAAAGTTTTAGCCGAAGTCTAGCTCAAAGTTGTCTGAGCACTGACTTATGGTGTTCGAAGACTAGGACAATTTGGCTCAAGTTTATTTACTTGGAATATCAGCATACTTATATATTTTATTGAATTCCAAATTAATAAAAAAAATCTGAACTCATCCTAATGTATGAAAAAGCGTGTAAGCTAACTAAATATTAAGCTCGTAATTATTGATACCAGCTAAAATTGAAAAATTCACTAACTTTCCGGGGACTAGTGCATTTATCCTATACAGAAACATTTATGGTTTCCATGCCATCCTTCGGTTTTTATTGTCAAACGACAACAAAAGTCTAATCATTTTCATAAATTTACACAACCATAATCGCAAATCGTTCATGTACTCAGTCACGCCCAGGGTTCACACTTTACTAAATTTGAAGTAGGTTTACTTCATTTTTATTTTGAAAATAATAGCTACTTCACTACTTCAGTTTCTTCGGATCCTAGTCCATGTTCGCTTCAAATCGAATCAGCAAGAGTTTTTCTTGTTCAAATTTTTTTTTCCTGCATCGAGCTTCGATAGCAACACTTTTCTAGTCTAATGGTGTTTCAATGGAACGAACAACTTACTGCAAGTCACTAACACTCAAACTAACAACTGCTGCGTAGCAGCTCTTGGCTATCCAATATCCATAGCTGCTTCATCTAGCTACTGCGAATTTTGACACTTGCTAAAGTGATGCTATGCTATGCTTTTGGAGCAGCTATAGCATGCACGTTGAACACACCTCTAATTTAGAGTTAATCAAGTACGAGTCAGGTACTAGGTCTATTCCCGTACTTTCAGTCACTGAATTTTCCTGAATTTTACTGAATCATGTGGTGGGGGAATTCATGAAAAGTACGGGAACGCTCTCATTGCATTTCCTGAAAATCGAGAAACAAAAGTGTAAGTTTTCGGTTTGTGGGAGAACAATAGTGATTATAAAGTCATCCTAAGCGGTAATAAATTATCGCCACAAAAATATTCGACCTTCATAGCAACATTACGCAAAAAATATGTTGCTTGCCGCGCACATTTGAAAATATTTACTCGCGCGACACCGTTTCACACTTTTCAGTAGCTCAGACCCTACTGAAATTTCATCGTACTTACTGAAAGAGGGGAAATTTTCAGTTTTCAGTAAAACGGGGTACGGGAACAGCTTCATTGCAATTAATCGCGATTAATAGCCCGTTCACACTAGACTCTAAATCAGGCGATTTCGATCAGCTGATCGCTTTAGAGCTAAATCAAGTTAAATCGACCTGATTACCCATACATTTTTTTCCCCTTCTGACAGAGTTAATCAAGTAGATTTAGAGTTAATCAAGTACAAATCAGGTACTATTGTGAATTTTGTCCCTGGTGAATTTTTCGATTTTGTGGGAAATTGCGAAAAAGTCGAATTTTGATGCGGAATAGTGGAATTATATACTTTTTCTAATTTAAAAGAGAAATAATTTAAATTTTGAGTGATGAGTAAGTATATTAAACTTCCTCTTGATGATTGGCGAATATTTCAAATCACTTCTATCGCACTCCCATTTGTACCCCAGCAAATTATATAAAAGTTAGATTTTCGTCTGAAATTTGATCCGCTTATACAAAAAATAATATATCCTACACGTGAAGTATTCATCAGCAGCAGAATATCTTCACCCTGCACTTAAAATAACTCCTTAAGAGCAGTGATGGGCATTTACTACATTTGTAGTAGATCTGCTACTTTTTTCTGAATATACTACGCTACTACGTAGCAAATGATATCTACCAATTTTCCCAATGAATTACTTTTTAGTGAAGATGGAACTGATTAAACTTCGGTGAACTATTAAGCATTAACTGAAGCACATCTGCGATAAGAAAACGCCAAACGTGTCGTAACTACTGTTAAAATGCTGAGCAGTGTTTTCGCTGTTAGTCTGGCTAAGTTGTAAGAATTCAGAAAAAGTCGTTGTTCTCGGTTTTTTTATACACTATATATGTATGTATGTTTATGTCAAATTTCTACTAGTTTTTTTTCTGAATCTGCTACTTTTTTTAACAATATCTGCTACACATTTATTCATTCCAATGCCCATCACTGCTTGAGAGCTTTTAACGTTCAGATACAGAGCACGTCCTTTCCGCTCAGAGGCATTTTCGAAATAATATTCCATTCCAATGTGTTTTGTATGGTGGATGGCCACGTTACTATTCGACGAAGTGAACAGCGGCCTCTAGAAGTCACAATATTAAGCCTGAATTACTTCCCAGCAAACAATTTAGTGAGCGTTCACTAAAAACGATAGTTTCTCGACAATCAGCAGACATATCCCTCATACGAAACCGAGTCTGTTCATAAAACGAAACGCAGCAATAATTTTGCCTAGGATGACCGACGTAATAAATAATGCAAGACAATGTATATGTGCCCTATGGCCTGTGCGGCTCAGTAGCAGATTTTACAAAGATTTTTCCCCTAGATTGCTGGTCGCGGTATCCCAAACAAAATTTCAGTTTAATTCGACTGTTCTGTGAATTCGTCTGTGCTGAACTGCTGAACAGTTTTCTTATATGACGAGGTTCGTCTTTAGTAGCATATATTGCTTTATGCATCGAGTCTTCCAAATTTACTCTACTATGAGTAAATAATTTGAACTCATTTTCAATTCGTAAAAGCTAATATATTTGAAATCTTTAAAACTATCACTAAAAATTCATAAAAGTATCACTCTTAACGAGTATATATGTAATGTAGGAGATATATACTCAGTAAAACCACATTTTTTTCTGACTTATCAGCAAATCGCCAAAAATGATTCTTCTCAGATGACCATTTTAGTAGGACCAATGAATCGTTTTTAATTCATTTGCGAGCTCGTTAACGACAAAAACATTCGTAAAATATGGCTCTTTTATGAATTAATTACTATGCATGTGGTTTGCTGGGTTGGCATGCAGTGCAGTGCAGTGCAATGCACTGAAATTTAGAACTCATGTAATTTCATGTGGCAATTCACATTAACTGCAGTGCAGTGCAGCGGACTGCACTGCATCGTTTAGGCTAATTTCTAAAAACGCTGCAGACTGTATCAGCTGACATTCGTTTAAGAGTCGCTGAGCGGAGAAGAACAATTTAAATTCGAGAATGGAAGAAGACCGTTAGAAGGAAATTAGAGGAAGACCGTATTTATATGACAAAAGTCATAGAGATTATAAAAAAAAACGATAAAAGGGACAAAATTTGGCAGGAAATCGGGAAAGAGTAACTTATATATTCAAATACTTTGTGTGTTATATTAATAAAATGTTTATAGGTGAAGACGCAAAAAAAAGGTGGCGGACGATTAAGGCCCACTACATGCGATTAAGGCGCAAACAAAATCTACCGTCTGGAAGTGGTAGTGAGAGGGCCACAAGTACCAACTATAAATTTGGCGAAATGCTGTCGTTTTTGGATAAGTGCAACAGTGTGAATAATAAGTAAGTTGAAATACAGTGCATTACAATACAGGAATATAATTTTATTATCTTGTAGTCCACACTGCAGTTACGACGAAGAAGCTGCCTCAAGATATTTTGAGAAAATATATGAGGAGGATCGTTTCGACGAAATCTTCAATGATGGCAGTATAGGTAAAAGTACAATCGTAGGGGAGGAAGAAACGCATCAATGTCAATCAAATGAGGTAGATGAATGTGCATCTCACCCCGAATTTAGGCCATAGTCCTCATCGAGCAGTGTGCGCGCAAAGAGGCAGCGGCGTGCTAGTGAAGAGGTACAAATAAGACAAACAAACGACGAACTGTTAAACTTAATGAGGAGTTTGAAAGATGATTTCCAAACTACCTCCGCAGAAGTGGCCTTCTGCGAAAGCTTGCGTGTGCAGAAGGAGCAAGCGCATTTACCTCCAGAAAATTTCAGGGAATTCCAGGTGACAGTGCTGCAGAAGCTAAGCGAGGAGGTGGCAAAGGCTAAACGCGACATGCCATCAACAAGCCAGCAATTTTAGTAGTAACCTAATGTAAGTTAATGTAAGTAGTATAAATTAGTCCATAAGAACATTGGTAGTTTCAGCACTAAATAAGGTTCAATAAAAACAACAATAAAAATATATTCATAAAAAAAACCGGCATATTTATTAAAACCTCTGTACAATGTGTTCGAAACTTATATGTTATGTTCTAGCATTCGCAAGATATTCTTTTAAGGTGTCTCGGATTGCCAATGCATCTCCGGGAGCATTGAACCTTCTGAAAAACCTGCTTGTTTCTAAGGATCTAACTTCCTTCCGCCATAATCCTTCAACTCTAGTGTCATCGTTAAAACTGTCGTCTTATTCTGCAGGACAGTATTCTCCATCATTCATTTTCACAAAATTGTGTAGTACTACCACAGCTTTAACAATTTGTTCCCCGTTATGTGGGAAGCAATTTATAGTATTCAGTAATACTCTCCATCGCATCGTCATTATCCCAAATGTGTTTTCGATTTTAACACGAGCTTTGGATAAAGTATTGTTGAAAGCAATTTCATTCTCTGATAGAGGCGTTCTTGAATAAGGTCTCATTATGTTTGTTTTCAATGGAAACGCCGCATCACCCACAAAGAAAAACGGTGTCTAAACATTGGAGCTGGGCAAGTTCTCATCTTCAGGTAAATCAATAGTTTTCGCCAATACTGCTTTCCCAAATGAGGACTCCTTAAAAACACCACCATCACTCTGTCCTCCAAATGCGCCAATATCAACAGCTTTAAACAGTAATTGGTATCGCAAGCAGCTAACAAAACAAAACTATGATATTTCTTACAATTATAGTATACTGATGCGGCATTTGGAGGACACTTTATTGCAATATGTTTCCCTTCTATTGCACCCACACAATTTGGTAGTCCAATCATCTAATTAAAATCCGTCGCTATCCTCCGCCACTCCGATTTGTTAGGTGGTGCAAGATTTAACCCATGCAACTCTTTCCACATAGCTCCGCAAGTTTCCAAAACAATTTTACGAGCAGTGGATGCTCCTATTCTGAACATCCAAGCTATTGTTTGGAAATTTGCACATTGAGAAAAAAACCTGAAAAATGGGAATTAAAAATTAAACCTGTCCCTTTAAATAATTTCATGAGTACTTACATCAAAGTAATTACACGGCAGCATTCTGGTGAAATAGATTTACGTAGAGAATGTCTCGTCAATTTGTTTTGCAACAAGTTCAACATCAGATTAAACTGCACAACACCCATCCAAGTAAATTTCCTAAACTCAATGTAATTTTCCTCTTTGAGTATTTGGAAAATTTTCGTGTAAAATCCATGAAGCTCACGCTGCTTTTCGCAATTATAGCTTCTCGTCCAAATCCTCCTTCTTCTTCTGTTTAACAATCTCAAATTATTATTTATAGCACAACCCGCTAACAGAAATAGTTTTCTTTTCATTAATTGTTTTCTCAACATATTAAATAATCAAAATAGATGCACAATCGAAATATCAAACCTCCACAAATTAATTTGAAACTAACTGTCAGAGCACTGCACTGCTTTCAATGTGCTTTGCAATGCGTCCACTGGTTTGGCACTGCACTGCAATGCACTGCATTTCAATGTAATTCAGGCTTTAGAAATTTCTCTTTTGGACACACCCTATTGAAAATAAATCACAATCTAAAGCCGTGTTTATAATGTGGTTTCAAACTGGCTTAGGATTAGCCAAACCACGTTGTATACGCGCAGTGGATTGATTTGAGATAAGTCGGTCCGATCACGAAATTTTACAGGATCGGATCGACTTAAGCGTTAAAAGACGCAGATCGAGCGATTGATGCCTGAATTACAGTCGACGCAGCGAGGCGCAGCCATCAGTGACCAAGCGCAGCCAACGAAATCGCCTGGTTACACTGAAACGTGACTAAGCGTCAGTGAAATAGAAGAATTTTCAGTTGATGTTTGAATTTCACAGCGACATCTCTGTATCCGCCTGTACCCTTCTCATGAATAATCGGACGCTCCTTCACTTGGGCTATCAGCATCTCTATTGTCACCTCGTCATCCAACACTCCATCTTTAATTGACTGCATTTTGAAATAATACTATGTATTTTTTTATTTATTCGAGGGTGTTCTTTTCTATGCACTGTAAATGAGTTTAATTCTAACGTAAACTCAACCTTATATTTATGCCGAATGCTTTAAAAGTTTATTTTACTACTTGCCTTTTACCATAGTCACCTTTGAAATCTTACTTGGCTCTTAAACATTTTCCAATGTTATTTAAATTAAACATCCGTTTGTTATACTATTAGCATAATATTTCACTGATGGGCTTTGAGGAGAAAGCCAAATAGCCCTCGTTATAAATATGTAAGTGCATTTGACTAGATCTGGCTTGTAGGAGAAAAAAAATTGGTCTTTAAACCATAATTAAATTAAAAGTAATCCAACGACAATCCTCGCTGGTGAGGAGCTTCTTTATAATTTTTCAATCAATGTGAATACGAGTGTGGAATTTGGAAACTTGGATTCAAATCAGGGATCCCACAAGCAAGAAGTCAGTAATCTACCAACTAGACTACTCAAGTATTTTAAATTACTATAATCAATGTGCTATTAATTATCTTTCAAATTTGCTCTTAACTATCTTTTTATTTTATTTTTAATTATCTAAGCTATTACCAATAAAAATTGTTTTCGAATTCCTCAAAAAATTAATAATACAAAATCAACTCTATTTACATTTTCGCATACATTTCAAATCTCGCGCGTTTCTCAAGTAATTACAGCTGATTGCAACTCTTCGCTGCGACAAAAGTTGAATCCATTTCGACCTGAGCTGCGCCTAGCTGCGCATAGCTGCGACTTGGTGTGCTCGCCGCTATGGAAAACCCATATAGTCAACTCAACTGACAGCTTGGCTGCGCCTGGCTGCGCCTGACGACGTCGCAGTGTGCTTCAGCGGTAATGCCTGAATTACAGCGAGGCGCAGCCATCAGTGACCAAGCGCAGCCAACGAAATCGCCTGGTTACACTGCAACGTGACTAAGTGTCAGTGATGTAGAAGAATTTTCAGTTGATGTTAGCGACATCTGTGTATCCGCCTGTAGCCTTCTCATGAATAATCGGACGCTCCTTCACTTGGGCTATCAGCATCTTTATTGTCACCTCGTTATCCAACACTGCATCTTTAATTGACTGCATTTTGAAATAATTCTTTACAATTTTTTCAATCAATGTGAATACGAGTGTGGAATTCGACGACTCACTTTATCCCTGATATTAACCACGTACCTAATTAGAGCTAGGTGAACTCAAAGCTTGGTTCGCGGGCCTTCGTCCGAACTTGGATTCGAATCAGGGATCCCACAAGCAAGAAGTCAGTAATCTACCAACTAGACTAATAAAGTATTTTAAATTACTATATTCAATTTGCTATTAATTATCTTTCTAATTTGCTATTAACTATCTTTTTATTTTACTTTTAACTATCTAAGCTATTACCAATAAAAATTGTTTTCGAATTCCTCAAAAATTTAGTAATATAAAATCAACTCTATTTACATTTTCGCATACATTTCAAATCCCGCGCGTTTCTCAAGTAATTACAGCTGATTGCAACTCTTCGCTGCGACAAAAGTTGAACCCATTTCGACCTGAGCTGCGCCTGGCTGCGCCTGGCTGCGCATAGCTGCGACTTGGTGTGCTCGCTGCTATGGAAAACCCATATAGTCAACTCAACTGACAGCTTGGCTGCGCCTGGCTGCGTCGCAGTGTGCTTCAGCGGTGAGGATTGAAAAATTCGAAGCCGACTTCACTTATGTATGTAACTTTCCAATGCGGCATACTTCACCATTGTGGAAGTGAATGAAATTTTTGAATACTTGAAATTTATGAATCGAGCATATACCGCGTTTTGGATATTTTTTTGAGATTCTAAGGAAAATAACATGAAATTTAGTGCAAGAATAATATAATTGTTACTATAGGTATGCTCGCGTATTGGAGCAGCAACATATTTTTGCAGGAGGCTTCATTTTGTGGCAACATTTCGCTTGCAGCAAGAGTACAAAATCAACTTGCTGCGAATGTATTTGCATTTATTTTCACATGTTATGATTCAAAATAATTTGAAAATAGGCAAAACTATATGTTTATTGCATGCTTCTTGAGCGGACAAATTTGATTGGAATTAACTAGCCTTAAGCTATGTAGCAGATGAATATGGAAGAGAACATTCCTTATTTATTTTTATTTTATTTGTATTTATTTGAAGCCAAGCAAGGCATTTAACAAAAGATAATAACAAATCACAATTTGAATTAAATAGAAGTTTTCTTAAACTACACTACAACAAATTAGCATAAATAATTTTAAGTCCATATTTCAAACTTATATTTGGTTGTCAATTTGAGGAATTTATAAGGAAAAATGTTTTTTTTTAAGATTTTAGAGCCTTGAATAAAGCATATTTGAAACTTGTCTTGGGAATAGATAAGGAATAGTAGTTGGAAAAATTGTTAAATATTTTGCAGCATCTATTGATGGGCTCTCTGTTTCCATAAGTACGACGCTGATGTTCATTGAGAAGACGTGTATACCTAGTACGTCTTACAGGGTTATTGAAAGTGATTTTATTTGAGAGATACTCAACGTTGATCACGCCTCTAATTGCATCAAAAATTAAACATGAGCATAATAGCGTTCTCCTCGAAGAAAGTGTTTCACGGTTTAAAAGGCTTAATCTGTAATTATAAGATGGCAAACTTTAAAAATCGTGTGGTTTATATATATATCTCTCAAAGCAAAAATGACAAACTGCTTTTGGATGGATTCCAATCTATCGCTATAACAGTTGAAAATGGGATTAAAAACGACGCAACCATATTCCAATATTGGGCGAACTAAGGATACGTAAAGAGATTTTGTAGCCCATTAGTTCTTAAACTCTTTCGCACGTCTCTTAATGAATCCTAATTGCTTGCTGGCTGTTGCTAGAACTTTGTCGTACTGAAGATTGAAGCGCAGTTTTTTATCAAGAACGACTCCGAGATCTACAACACTATCCATTTTTTTCAGCAACTGATTACTAAGGCGGTAATCAAAATTTAAAGAACATGACTTGCGGGAAAAGCTTATGGCATGGCATTTGTCTACGTTAAGAAAAAGTTTGTTGCAGTCACACCATCTCTCCAAAGATAAGAGTTTTGACTGAAGGAAGTTTGAATCGGTTTCCGATTGAATAGTGTGGTATAATTTTAGATCGTCCGCATAAAAAAGGTGTGGAATATCGGATAACACTTCCGAGAGATCCGAAATAAAAATATTTATCAGAAGTGGACCTAAGTGGCTGCCTTGAGGTACTCTCGAGGAGACAGTAATTTTTTTTTGAGAGAAAACCTTGAAATTTGACATGTTGTGTTCGATTCCAAAGGTAGCAGTCAAACCATCCCAGCAAGTTTCCGGAAATGCCTAGTTTTTGCAGTTTATATTTCAAAACATCATAGTCAGCACGGTCAAAAGCTTTGCTGAAATCAGTATATATGGTATCGATGTGACACCCTTTCTCCAAATTGCAAAGTACATTCGAGATAAATATCAAAAGGTTGGTGATAGTTGACCTGCCTTTTCTGAAGCCATGTTGCTGTTCGTTAAGAAGAGGATCAATAGCTATAATGAGTTTAACACAAACAATTTTTTCAAATAGTTTAGGTATAGCTCTATAATTTTTAACCGAGCGCTTGTCACCACTTTTATGAATTGGCGTGAGATGAGAAGATTTCCAGAATTGAGGAAATCTACCGCATGATAGTGATTTGGTGAAAATTATAAGCAGGGGTGAGATGATAGTTTCTGCACTGTTGATTATGAAGCTCGGAGGAAGTAGGTCTGGTCCAGGGCCTTTTTTCATGTCAAGTTCTCTTATCGTGAAAACAATACAATGTAAATGAAATTCGCACCGAAGCCCCAATAATATTATTATGCAGGACTAAATACATTTTTTGGAACCAGAACGCACGGGGACTTGTAACGTCTCCAGACAATCCCACATGTTGTAAAACCTGGTGCGAAAAAATTTAACTTATACTGTTAGCAGGGCATGTTTTTTACGTTTTACAAAATGTGCAATCTTTGTCTGTAAATACAGTTACAATAAAAAATATCAGAATAACCAATAGCACTGGTGGATGATTTGTTTTGCAGCCCGTATGCTAGTTAGAAGTAAGTTAGGTAAACAATGGAAAAGTGTTTTGTGAAAATACTATTCTTTTCACACAAATGCAAATTTAATAGAGAACTAGAAATGAATGCAAACCTTTCAATTTATTTTGGGGTTTTTCCGTACCTTTTATTAGAGGTAGGGCCATAAAATTTAATTCAGCACATTCAACACATGTATGTTGGTATTATTAATTATGAATTATTCACTCAAAAAAATTTTGGTTGCATTTTACTCTTATAATAGTAGGAAACTGGTTTCCTACTATTAAAGATGTAAATTTACAAAAATGCGTAAAAAGAATATTTTTTTACGACCAAATGGTGCAATTTTACCCTAAATAATGATGCAATTTTATGGCTTTGGCGCAAAGGTGAATAGCAAACTTATAAACTTACACTCTTTTTGCTTCAATTTACAAAAAGCTGTGTATTATTCAGCTGATATGACGTAAAAGTAAAAATGCACATCGAATGTGTAAAAGAATTTGTGATTCGTTATTTTAAATGAAAAAATGAATATATTTCCTATTATCAAAGTATTAATTATAGAGCCACTTGTTAGAGTGTTCATTATTATTCATTATTAATTGACGCTGACAAAGAAAATTCATTATTTTTGTTGATATCAGAAGTCTTTGATTGTCCATTTGAACAAGCTTTCACATTTTTTCACTTTCAAATTTCAAAAAATTACCACGTCTATTGTCGCACGAAAACACTCACATGAAATCTAAAATTCCATCGCGTTTCAAGAGACTTGGTCGATCCTGTCACATCGCAGACCTACTTTGAGTTGGCAGCCATTTTTATTTCAATCCAAGTCAGTCTAAGCCAGTCTAAGTCGATCTGAATTCTAAACGCCGCTTATGTGCTTGTAAACCAGATCGCCGCTCAAATATGTATGGTTACACGAAATCGAGATTTTAAACCGGTTTCTATCCGATTTTCGAGCCGCCATACAATTTTATCGGGAACACATATATAAACGCTTCGTACAAAACCGGTATTCGCAAATCATGAGGAGCTTCCGTGCACGTACACAGTCTGCGCACACATACATGGAAATCGGCCGAAAGCTCACGAGTTCCGTTGTATTCCAAATCCCGATTTAGGAACTGCTGTAAATTCGCTCAGTGTCAAATTCATTTGCAGAAGTCGCATACGCTAAAGAGCTTACGAATCCTTAACGGGAATCGCTGTAATGCATTCCGGACAGAATTTTTGAAGCAAACAATCTCGGTAATGAAAATGTAATCTGCTTGCAAGGGTTTTTCCAAAAATCCATGACTGACCAATGAACATCACTCGCAGAAATAAGGGGAAAAGAACTTGCGAGCTACACCGGCTATGGGTAGTGGATTTTCCAAAGTAAATAAACAGGCTATAAATCGGTAATGGTTCCACGCACTACCGGAAAAATTTACCGAATATATGCCGACGCATTACTTTCAAGCTGTTTTTTTTAAATAAATAAATGTTTCTCGTATACCGTGCAGTTTGTTCAGTACTCACATTTATTTGCTGCTGTAGAGCAAGGTGTTTATCCATGAGTTCAATGCGCCTATTTTCCACAGCACCAGTTTTCATTGTAGCCTTAAGTTGCAATCGCGGAATGCCTGCATTCCCATCAATTTCTGCAAATTCCGATACTTTTGACGTTGACGGTTCACTACGTGTCTCGGCAATTACTGAAACCGATTTTCCGAACGACGATACCTCCGTGTTGGATGAAATTGAGTCTTTCAATCCAAATCCACATCCAGGAGGATTGAACGCTGCATCCAAAGCTAAGATTTATATCACTCTGTCCTCTAAAGCTGAGAATGAATTCAACTTGTTCGGCCCACCACCGGTTGAATTTACTTCTGCCTTATTTTGGGACAGCTTCTTCCTCACTGAACTTGAGGTCAGTCTTTACCTAAAATAACAGTTATATTAATTTTTTGGATTATATTAACTATTTTTGATAAAATTAATATACCTTCATCCAAATTCGCCCCACTTCTCCTTCACATCGATCCTATCCACACCACTTTTTATAAATCCTCGTGCGATTTCTTTATTCAAATCCATGAGTTCCACAAGTACTTCAAATTGCTCCTTCGTTATCCGCTTTGCCCTAAAATTACAATCAAAATAATAAACAATGCATTTAACAAAAATCTATACTTACATTGTCACCGCTTCCTGATGTCACGCGAGAGTTTTATTCTTTTACTGTCCTTCGTGACGATTGATGATTGCTAATCAATTAACGAACTACTAACGTTCAGTACTACCACCCGTGCGGATCCGAACGAACGGCATTACCTTTCAAAACATTTAAAATCGTACTTTTTTAAAATCTGCGACATACATTTTGCGCTTTCCTCTTTGTGTCACGGACTCTGCTTTGATCGACGAAAACTGTCGATCGAAGTGACAACTTTCAATGTAGATCAATAAGCGACAATCGCTTTTTCCTCTGTCAACAGTCAATCGACGTCGGCGTGACGTGACGTGACGTTCACAATCGGGATGAATAATTCTCTGATTTGGGGAGGACTATATTTGTGATTAGTTTCGTACAGTTTGGATATTTTCTTTAGGAGGAATATACAGCTTATAATATCTGCGATGTGTTGCAAGATGTCATTTGGTATGTGACTGAATATGCAATGTATAATATCTGCGATTTTTTGCGAGATGTTGTTCAGTAAAGCAGAGGTTAGTGATTTTATCAGGACCTGGGGTCTTGCGTTTGTTGATATAACACACCAAATTTTCGACTTCCTGTAGATTGGTAGGACGAATTGAATCAAGGCTTCATATCCTTGTACTTAATATTCTTAAAGCGGGTTATTTAATGCGATCTTGATTGTCAAGATCATCATCTGAAGAGAATTAATCTACGAATTGTAACTCAAAGGCATTCACAAATACTTGGGCTTTTAGGCCAGTTGTGCCATGAATGTGAGGCATAGTAGGTTTGGTTTTTTTCGTAAAATATTTGAACAGCCTCCAGAATGAATCACTTCCGAGTTCGATACTCTTCATAAAGAGCTCCCGTTGTTGCCCCTATAAGACTTGATAAAAGGATAGACACGTAAATTTGGGTATCCCGTGCTTCTATCACGTCTCCTGGTTTGATTTCCCCTTCTAATAAGAATTGTTATGGGGTGCGGGTAGATCTTCTTTATCCGCAATTGAGGTTGTAGTCGTAAATTTCCCTTTTGCTTGGGAAATTCTTAAGCTATGGGTTTTTATTGACTTCTCTGGGTCACATATTATTTCAGGCATAATATAGCTACAATCATAAGCCAAGCTGACACAAAGTGCTTGCCAGTTGGCGCATATTTTTTAATTCTTCGGAGGGACAGTAAAGACTTTTGAATTTAAAAGGGCACAGGCTTTCGATCCAACGGCAGTTCGTCAAGAACCCTGATCTGGATATTGGGAGGGATGTTATAAGAAATCCCGATATCTATTATACTACTTTGGACCAATGGACCAAAACAGGTGGTTTGAAAAATGACGTAAAGAAGGCATGTGGACTTTGCTGCAAATTTGTATAGATCTTTACCCACAATATTGTTTTTAAAAGATACTCAGAGGTGATTATGTGCGTTGAAATCTCTTCCCAGGGCCTTCAAAGACAAAAACTTATCTGAGGTTTTCTGCAAAATGTTGTGCATTGGGATATAACACTAAATTCAAGAAAACTGGTTTTCATTTTATTCGCAGTAGCTTCCAAACTCTCAAACATGATGATTGATATTCCTTCTTATGAGAATTACTGTGCCTCCTTCACTTCCTATCAGTCTATCATTTCTGTACAAATGATAGCTTGGGATACGTAGCTGTCTACTTGGTTCGAGACTGGTCTTTTGAATGAGTAAGATGTCAATTCTCCGCTCACTAACGAATTCGAGTACTTTGCGTTTTTTGGGTAAAATTGATATCGCATTTCATGTGAGAGTAGAAATTCGAACATTTTTATTCATTTAAATGAACGCTGGGGCTGTTTGATATGGAAACATGCCCTGAACCATTTTCGCTATTATGTCCTTCATCATTGAATGAAGTTGTGACCTCTAAGAACTGCCTATTGACTCTGGAGGGTTTGCATGTTTGGTCTGAGATTCATAAATGTTATTGCAAAATACCACTGGCTGGGCAGTAGTTCAGTTTTCTTATGCTATTTGATTGAACGTTTATTTTAAACACTTTTAGTGTTTTTGGGACAATCATAATAGCTTGCGGAATTTTCAACTCCCAAGCTAACACATTTTGGTCTCTGCTGTGGGTGCTTGTTGCAGTTCTTGTGGGGATGAAGACAATCACTTTATACGCAACGGGATTGTACGTAGCAGCTTTTGGAGAAGTGACCGAATTTTGGTATGGTATTGACTATGGTATTGACCTTGACCAGCTCTTGGTTTCTGGGTTTCTACTTGACGTGCTAGGTGGCAGATGGCCTGAATGTTGCATATATGTTTTCTTTTCCTTGGAAGAAAAGCTTTAATTAGCTTTAAAGGGTCCTTCCTGGTTTTAAGAGAAAATCTCTATTGGGTCTAATTTTATATCCTCATTCTTGAGTCCGGACAAGCCTCGGATGACAATGTTAAGTTGTCCCTCCTGAGAAAGGTAGTACGTGTGATACTGTGATTTTAATTCCGGGAAGATCTTGGTAATTTTTCTGTGGTCAACAGGAGATTTTGGCATGACTTGTATGCCCAAATAAACTCTTTTTGCAGAAACAAACTCGACATTACGCTGTTTCAAAACTCGGGCTAGTCGAATTCACTGTTTGGGTGGGTCAAAAGTAATTGTTTGTGTTTGGCGAAGCCAAAAGAAATGGAGATGTTTTTTTTTTGTTTGGAAGAATTATTAAAAGAAACTCTTCATTTGAAAAGAGGGATTGTACTCTGAACTTGAAGAATCCTCCATATCTGAGTAGCAGGCTTTTTTGGTGATAGAAGAAGCGGTTGCCTCAGAGGATGAAATTTGTTTGTTTTCCTAAGCTCATCTAAGAGTTTATTCAATTTCAATCAAATTCAGATTTGCATTGAATTATCATGGGACAGTCCTTGCTGAGAATCTGTGTACTTCAATGTTACTCATTATGGTAACAAGCTAGAATACTGTATGCGTCTATTAGATTTTATCCTAGCCTATGGTCAGCCCAGAAATTGGGTTCACCCTCTCAAAATATGTTTAGCCGAACGATAATTTAAATTTTTTGTTATGATTTCTTTAAAAAGCAGGAAAAAATAAAGTAAGTAAAGTACTATCACTGTAACGCCAGCACATATGCTGACACTGGACCTGTTGAATCTGTTTTGACGAATCTCTTTTCCTTCGGGTTCGCACGATGTGAATGAATTGTGCTACACCGGGTTGTTGGCTGTTGACTAGCTATCTCCTTGGCGTCGTAGTAATTAAAACTGCTGTTTGCTGTAACATCTATCTGAACTGATGTCTTCGTTTTGGCGGCTCACGGTGGTCTAGAAAAGGGATCAGATGAGAACAGAGGATATGATGAAATTTGTTGCACAGTTGAAAGCAATTGAATTGTGAACATTCCAGCGCATGAATCGCAAGACTCCTATGGCACTCTGCCCTGAAATCTTAAAGGAAAAAGGACCGTAATAAAATAGCACATGTGTATATCTTCAAGTAGAGAGATTTTTGCTTAAGACATTTTATTTAATCAATGATACATGAGGGATAACTGAAAAGAATAAGATATGGATATGTATATGTTTTTTGTGACACTCATCGGCGAGTTTCCCCGTGAGCTGTTTTTCAACAGTTTGACAACTCATAATTCCAAATGTGTTTTGCACACAGTGCACTGATCTACTGAGGTGGTAGTCAGAATTCATTGTGATTTAAAGTGGATCCCTTTTTTTAGTTTGAATGGTTTCATGATGTGCTCATGAAAGGGAAAAGCATCATCCCCAACAAAACCTTACGGACAAGTTTATTTATTTATTTATTGATGCTACATCATTCGACACTAGCATAAGCTGGAGCTCGTATTTTTCCAGCAAATAAAGCTTTTCTGAGCGTTGAGTCTGCAAAAGCACATGCATCGGCTTTACTGCCCAAAGCTTCAATGTTAATGCCTAATAATCTATAATTATGATCAACGACTGCAACACGCACAATGTTTAAAACCCCTAGCGCATCATAACCACTACAAACATTAATGTTCCAACAAAAGTAGAGAATTTGTGCAAATGTTGATTGTGTATTAAGCAACTTAAGGCCACTACTATTAGCTTCTTCTCCTACTTGAGACCGATACCCCCAAAGTAATAATCCACCTTAGTTTCGATGACTTCATCAAAAGTTACAGCGATAGAAAAGTGTTTGAGTCTGCCATCCAAAACAGTGTGCAGACCTTAGAAAATTTGAACATTGTTTGCTTATTTTCATTGCAAATGTTCGCGTTGTGAATACTTCATGTTAGCATTTATCGGTGCGAAAATAATAAAAACACATCATACTGGCAGCCTTTTGTTTGCGCCGAAACCAAAAATGTGTCACATCGGCTTCACTGTGAAATCAACCTACTCTGTGAATTTCGTATTGATCCGATGACTGCATTGGAAGTTACAGGGATACAAAGAAATTTAGGGCTACCATTCGCAAAAAAACTCATATTTTCTAGATCTTTATATTTGGTGTTTATTTTCATTACGAGATCCCTACGAATTCAAAATTCTA
>OX376374.1:69000044-69041678 GCA_947369275.1 Nemotelus nigrinus
ATATTCTCATCCTGTCAACAGTTCCATTGGGGCGAGCTCAAACTGAATTTCATATTTTGTTCAAATACTTTGTATTCCGAACGCATCAATCAGATACTGGGACAACGTACAAATAAAGGCGGTGGCAATGTTCAAGTCTATTGTTTACATTGGGTCTCCGGGTCAAGACTCGACTCAATCTATTCGATTTCGATTCGAACACTGTTCACAAATTTACTGTTACATGGGTTTCGCATCGTTTGAGGCAAGCAAATGTCAGTCCCGTATACAAGTATTTAGCTGAATAGAATGATGTGTAGTACATATCGAGGCCACTTTCAAATGAATTTATGCATACTTGCACATTAGAAATGAACAAAACTCAATAATTTCGATTTGGACATGCATGCGATTTGGACATATTTATGTATTTTGTTATGAGAGAAATATTCACTTTTACTGGAATTAGTTACAAATTTACTTTCTGTATGACTGATTGCTTTCACTTTTTCTATTCGTTGCAATCGTTTTGGAGGATACAAAGACTCGATAAAATTGGGAAATCCAACTTTACATTGACGCAAAGAAATCAAATTGTATCTTCTCATTCGTAGACAAATCTTACGGTTACTTTAAATTAACACTTAAAATAAATTCGGATTTACATAGTGGGTATGTACGATAAGTTATTTAGATATGGAAGTCAAAAATATGCGACTATAGTCAAAACACCGGACCGGCGAGCACTTTTTGTTTCGCAGTTCGTTCGATGTAATTCGTCAAAGTCAAGTTTGCTGTATTATTTCAGAGTAATTAGGTCAATTTCATCTCAGTAAAAATATGAACTAATCGACGGCAATCTTGATTCAAGACACCCACAATGGGGAGATTGCAAGCTAAGTAAGTCTTCGAATTCTCCGAACTAGGCTAAAATAACTCAGCGAAAAATTTCTTTCTCATATCAGATGACTCGTGCACAATGCTGCCATATTAGGGACTTTAACCCTAGATTTAGGGATATTTTCAAAACTTCAGTAGAGAAACAGGGGAAAAAATATTCAGGGTTTTGTTTAGGGCATTCTGAAATTTGATAATGCATTTTTCCGGAACGGATGTTTCAATATATATACAATAGCGCTTTGTCAAAAGCCGAACCACACTTTTCAATATGTACATATAGCTCGGGATTGATTGTTAGCACCATTAACGCTCCGGCACTTTTTAATTTAGCCTCTGCTTGTTCAAGAGTTTCACTCGCATCACCCGTATCACTTTTAGTCAGACACTTTTCAAAATTATTCAGTTCGAAAATTGCACGGATCGCGAACGATCAAGTCTGAAAATTTTCTGAGTCATTCAGCTTCTCGATAGAAGCTATGTCTTTCAAACTCATGGCTAATTAATTAAGTTGTAAAAAAACAGCCAAGCTCCCTGTTGAAGACCTTTGATATAAGCTAAGAAAACAATTTAATTATGTTATTAATTTGATACTTAGCTTCAGCGTTTCTCTGGGCCCATAGCCTGTTGCAGGCACCCAATTAAAATCCGTATTGTTCTACGATTCTACAGCAAAAGAGAGCGATTTATTGAAGTAATAATCCAAGAGAATAATATTTAAGAAAAATTAGTTTTACAAACAAGTTGAATCAGTAAAGAAACATAGCTATGGTATATAGACGGTCATTTCATTTCACTGTGGTATTACAAGATTCTGCCACTGGACCAATTTTATGCACATTTTAGTGCAAAGATATGAGTTGTTGTTAGAGACACCATATTTACCGCTGATCTTCCCATTCCAGTGGGTTAACCCCGATTTCAAATCATCCAGTATGATTCGAGTCCCCCCATATTTCTGTCGAGCAAAGACAAAGTAGCGAAGTATACGGAATACTACCTGGCAGAACTAAGTTTTTACTCTACTACCTGGTAAAACTAAGCCAGACCAAATAGCATGTATTTAGCAATTCTTCTTAGTATCGAGGATCCAAAACTATTCGTAATAAGTTCAAGAAACTCACTGTTTAGTTTGAAGAATAAGAAAACATAAAATATCAATCTTCAATCATTCCTATCACCGGATATTGGTGATTCTGTTTCAAAATTGATATTTTCACCTTATGGAGTGAGAGCCAGTGCCTGCCAGACTTACGTCAAAATATAACGGCTAAAATTTTGTGGGTGTATTCTCACTACTGTAGGTAGGAAAGTTCAGGGGTTACAAACCTCCCAGGCTTTATACTTTAACGTAAGTAAGCCCGGTTATTGCACACTTTTGTTACCTGCTACCTGTATAAACCACCGTTAGTCAATGTTTGTAACCCCCGAACTTTCTTGCCTACAGTAGTGAGAATACTCACTCAAAATTTTAGCCGTTATACTTTGACGTATGGTTGACTCTCAGTCTATCCAGTACAAATCAAAACACAAATCATTGAATATCTCGAAAGTAATAAAATGTACATAGAACGTTTATGCTTAGTAGGCAGTATACTTTTACCTTCGAAAGAGGAAAGTTATATATACATTCATATATATATTTATGCATGTAAATTGCTTTATTTTTTAACTTCACTAAGTCCTAAGGGTTGTAACTAATACTAATACTAATATTCTCTTACATATTCATGGGTAACGCTTTCTCGGTGTATGTATAGTGTTAGACCCTTCGGATGCGTCTGGCTTCTTAAACCATGACTTAAAATAGTTATTTAAATAGAATATCCAAATCCTAGACGTTATACTTTAACGTAAGTAAGCCCGGTTTTCGCACACCTTTGTAACCTGCTACCTGTATAAGCCACCGTTAGTCAACGTTTGTAGCCCCTGAACTTTTTTACCTACAGTAGTGAGAATACACCCACAAAATTTTAGCCGTTATACTTTGACGTAAGTATGGCAGGCGCTGGCTCTTAGTCTATTACCAAATGACGACAGAGGCCGCGATATCCGTACCCTCTATCTCTATCTCTTCTGCTGAGTGACCGATTAACTTTTTCATAGGTACTAGGTATGTTCCCGTACTACGATTAATTGCGATTAATCGCGATTAATTGCAACGAAACTGTTCCCGTACTCCGTTTTACTGAAAAATGAAAATTTCCCCTCTTTCAGTAAATTTCAGTAGGGTCTGAGCTACTGAAAAATACTGAAAAGTGTCAAACGGAGTAAATATTTTCAAATGTGCGTGGCAAGCAACATATTTTTTCCGTAATGTTGCTATGAAGGTCGAATATTTTTGTGGCGATAATTTATTACCGCTTAAGATGACTTTATAATCACTATTGTTCTCCCAAAAACCGAAAACTGACACTTTCGGTTGTCAATTTTCAGGAAATACAATGAGAGCGTTCCCGTACTTTTCATGAAATTCCCCACCACATGATTCAGGAAAATTCAGTTACTGAAAGTACGGGATCATACATACTATTTACAATACGTTGTCATCAAATCCATGAAGGATTTTTTTCGTTTAACCGCTCTCGCTCTATTGTTGTTTGATGTGTATTGCACTTAACACGGGGATATCCCATAATATCGAAATAAGTCATATTCGTTTCTCCGAGCTTGCTTATTAATTAATTAACCGATGAAATATGTCAATGGTACTGTCTACTACTATCTGGCGACTCTGTCGATAGTAAACCTTTCGGGACTAATTTTTTCTGAGTGAAAACTTAACGCACCCAGAAAAAAATTAGTCTCGAAAGATTAGGATGAGTTTCACCTCACCTCACCTTAAAAAAATTTGTTTCATGTGACGCAAGTCTTACACATATAAAAATTGATATTTAAATAACTTGGTTTTTGAGAACGCCGAAAAATTTCCTGGAAATGACGTCACTATGGCTACTTAGGGTATTTTCAGGGATAAATAAGAATTGTCTGGAGGTAAGCTGCAGCGCCTATCTGGCAGCTCTGCTCGTGCAGCAGTATTGATCCTCCACACCGCTGGACGCATACTGTTGAACAACTGTATCTTTGACCAGTTTGCTATGAAGCTTTAAGTTCAGTTCCACTCCTTTTTAAGCTTCATGCAAAGACCGCAAAAGACGATCGGGTCCTTCAAAACACCGATTGGAAAATTTCGCAGGTGGAACATTTTGCTGTTCGCAGTCCTGACTAGAGTTGGGTCGTACTCGCATTTGAACATACTAGGTATTCCAAATACGAGTACAAAAAATACCTGTTCCAAATACCTGTTCCAAAAATACTAGCTAGTATTTTTTGAAGTATGTACATATATACCCACAAGTACATGCGATTTGCAGTGATGTAATGAAGCGGTATGATATGCCCTCCCCCACCCACCAGACACAAAGTTCCCAGGCTAGAATCGTGATGGTGCAGATGACCGTGAAAGGATACCGAGTCATTAGTCTGTGCAGCTTTTCCGTAACTTTCCAATGGTCGGTCACTTATTTGGCAAGATTTTCTCCAATCGAGGAGCCATTTAAGGGAAAACAATCAAATTCAATCAATTTAATTTGAATTTTATTTTAGTATATGCATGAAACACCTCCTGTATTCGTTCAAATTACCAATGTCGCAAAATTTTTTAAGATAGGACCAACTAATCCTGTTGCCATCTATAAAACTTTTTATCGATCGATCTGTGATACCAAACTTTTCCTGGCTAATCTAAAACTGTCGGTTTTCCACTCCGCCTCACTGAAGCATGAAGTTAGTCGAAAATTTTATTAAGAAATTATAAAAACAAATGTTACGTCTATTAAACATGCACCCACTAGGGGGCCAATCTCTTCGGTAAAGCTGGATATGAGTCACGACCCCGGTAGGGTTGGGGTGCAGTCACGAGGAGGGCTTCAGCACAGCCGGAGAAGCCAACTGGTGAGCCAAAAAGGTTACTTTCTGTTTTTGCTAACGGTTTTCCTGCGGATTTAATTTTGCCGTATCTTCGAAATTAGGCCACTTTTTTCCCAGATTTGTATGGAAATTTCGCTCAAAAAAACTCAAAAAAGTTCCCCGAATTCATGCTAGACCAATAAAACAATTTTGTAAAATATGAACGGTTTTGCCCAATTTCCCCTATCAAACAATTTGTCACTGTTAAGATATCACTAATATACTCCCCGACGGCTTTCAATCAGTTTTTGCCGAACTACGACCGAAAAACCCCCTACTGCCCCACAGAACCAAAATTTTTGTATCACATCAATCGGTCTTGGCCCGTTATGACCCAAAACTATAACCCAACTATAAACCAAAACTGTAACCCAAAATTGAACGATTTTGTCCGATATCACCTGTTTTCCCGATTCGGAAAGTTTGGATCCGCGTATGCAGGTTGAACTTGAAAATCTCAATACAGCTCCTGATGAAATTAATAAACTGGAAATAGAATTGGAGGAAGCAAACTCTTCGCATCTTACATAATGAATCAACCAGTTGGCTTAAATTACTGTCGAAGAAACTAGGAAGCTGGATTGAAAAAGCACGACCGTTTTACGACGCTGTCGAGGAATCCAGAGAAGCCCAGATTGAATGTCAAAAGGCTGCTGTGAAATTTCAACGTGCAAATGAAATTCATGCTGCTGCTAAAGAAACCGTCGCAAGAATGGCAGTTCGATAACGCTTGGCAGGAAATTTTAAATCATGCAATGGCCAAAGTTATGGATGCTGAGAAGAAGAAGGCTGAAAGTCATGGGGAACATCAACAGAAAGCACAGGCTTTCAATGCAGCTGAGTTAAGGGTGCAACAATTGGAAGATCGTCTTCGACGGAACATCCAAAAATCGAGACCCTATTTCGAAGAGAAGCAAATATGCCAGGATCAGCTGCACAAAGTTGAACTCAAGAACTCCAGAGTCAGCTGCAGGGAACGAAGGCAAACTTTTCCACAGCGCTTCACAGTCTGGAGCATATTAGCGAAGAAATTCACAAGAAGTGAGGAGATTTTCATTTTGCAGCCCCTTCGGGACCTCGCGAGTCCGGTGTTGGGGTTGAACTGTGTCCTGCTATTGATTTGAATATTGATCTAGATAAATGTGGATTTCCGTCAATGGGCAGTGTGGTATCAGTTGCAGCCAGTTCGGCACAAAGCAAAAAAGACGTTGAAAGTGACGGCACGTGCTTGGATGATGGAGATGACTATGATCTGGAAGCCTTGCGACGAAAAGTGAAAACGCTTGCCGTTCGACCAGACGGCCAGACCGAGCAAGAGGTTTGGGAGAGTGAGTTGATCGCTACTGTAGACAAATTAGACCATCTTATGATGATGAAAGAGTGTGCGGCCATGAATAGTAATAAGACTGTAATGCTCAACATCCAAAGAGTAGTGAATCTATAAACGGTCCCTCTGTCACAAGTATGCCGGCTACTCCGGATACTTTCCAAACTATTAAACAGCTATCGAAAATCGATCTTCTTCCTCTGGTGAGCGTTTCGATGCGTGAACTGTCACTTTAAGTCCGTATATCTAATGAAATTTCCGATAACACTTGCCACCATAAGCACAGGCGCCGTTCGTTAAACTAGAACAATAGATCACACCAACAAATTAATTTAAGCGCTGTGCATTTAATATGGAAAATACATATTAGCCGAGCCCAGGCGAAAGGTGGCGAGCTCGATTGTGGGGATGGTCCACACAAACGACTTTGACAGATCTCGCCGCCGCTCGTGCGACTTCTGATTGGAGTGGATTTCATTTTTTTTTTCTCCGGTTTTTTCTACACTTTGCAGAAAAAGTCCTGGCTTCCTGACCAGCAGGCAACAGCCAACGTTGACTCGATTAGTTGAATTTAGTTTAATTCTTTAAAATTCACAAAAATAATTTTATTTTAGCAGCGATTTGATATATTGCTATGAACATTGGTTTTTGTTGGCATTACAGGAGATTTGGGGGGGAAAGGATTTCAAGAACTCTGGTTCCATCAAATCTACACAAAATTTTAAATTTAAATCTTTTGTTAAATGTTAATTTCACATCTTACAAGGAACTCACCTAGTTGTTTCAGGTGATTTCTGTTGTGTTTGACAATTAATTCATTAACCGATTTATTCGCTTTAAAACAATCAAACATCAATCTGTCCGTTTCGTATTCGGTGCACTTAAAAATCTTGTGATCTATATCGTCTATTTCTCCACATAATTCACAATTTATGTCTTCATAGATTCTCATCCTTACTCTATTCTTATTGTTAAGGGCATTGTTAACCATTAATCTATTGATAATTTTCACAGCCTTATTTCCTAAATTTAGATCCTTAAACCAAACTTTATTCCTAAATATCAAATCTGTGTTAGCCCATGCACATGGTTTTAAGTTTCTAACTTTACATAAGAACTCACATTTCCATTCATCTAAGATTCTTTTGTTGATACTTTCAAAAACTTCATCCGATTCATAGCCGTATAATTCCTCGTTATCACATAAAAAGGCACTTTTTGCTAACTCGTCAATAGCTTTCGTTTTGCAATGGCCTGAATGTCCTGGTATCCATATGACTTTGAGTGTTAAGTCCTGAATTTCCTTAATATATTCATAAATTTTACTAGTGATATTTTTTCTACTAGGATTACTATCTAGTTCCATGCACGCAACATTAGAGTCTGTTAAAACTACAATATTTTTAGAGCCTAACCCTACACCTAATTCAATCGCTACCATAATGCTTAGCAGTTCGCAGTTAACTATTGACGATGTATTTCTTAATTTAAACTGGACTATTGAGTTCATGCTCCAGGTGCTTGCAGCTCCTCCTACACCCAAGATGTTCTTTGCACCATCGCATAACACTACAGTGCTATTTTCGCACACATTTCTGTTGAAAATGTTGTCTATTTCCGTATTTATATCCTCGGAACTGTTAAAATTTAAATTACCAAAACTTCCTTCACGTTTGCATAGAATTTTAAGTTTTTCAGGTTTTTCTTCCGGAATAATGATCCTAAATTGGTCAAATAAATCCTTAAATTTGTTGTACACTATGCTATAATTCGATTTTGTACTACTGTTTATTATATTAATATACCTATCCAAATTTGTTGTTCTTAGTTTTAACA
The DNA here is from genome assembly GCA_947369275.1 of Nemotelus nigrinus. Lineage (NCBI taxonomy): Eukaryota > Metazoa > Arthropoda > Insecta > Diptera > Stratiomyidae > Nemotelus > Nemotelus nigrinus. Next base: position 69,008,053 of record OX376374.1, read on the forward strand.
CTTCTTTTGCTGTCAGTTGTAGAACCCTAAGATGGCTTGGTAACTCATTTGCCATCGAGAGTGTGATTATATTAGCCGTGTTCTGCGGAACTCCCAAACATATTTTCAGTATTCTGCATTTCATTGCATCTAACTTTATGAAAAAGTACTTCGGCGCTCCACAATAGCTAGTAATTTGCGATTCTACCTTAGACCTATAAAATGCCTTATATGCTAGTAGGCTTTTTTCCACATCCAATCCTCTATTCAAGCCTGTTAAAATCTTAAATGGTTTTGCATATTTTTCATTCCTTTCCACTTTGTTGATTAGACCGTCCACAACTGTAAGTTTCTTATTATATAGATATCCTAGAAATTTTATCCTATTTGTCCATTGGACTGGGTTATTATTTATTGTTATGTTTTGTTGCAGATTCCTATCCCTTCCAAAAAAGATAGCACTACATTTGCTGTCATTAATAATAAGATTACGATTATTACATTTGCTAATCCATGGCACACTGAAGGTCCTCAAAGCACTTTATCCAGTTTTTGTTATGAGAGATAATGAAAAAATCATCCCCATACTGGAATATCCTAATGTTCTGTCTGTTTCTGCTATGTAACTCAGCCGTATAAATATTGAAAAATAGAGGACTCAACACATCCCCTTGCGGTAACCCATTTCTCACATTATAATGGCTCTCACCCAAAACTAGCGTTCTATTATTTAAAAAGAAGGTAATCCAATTAATGAATTCAGGAGGTATATCTAACTTAATTAGGATTCCCATTAGTTTTTTAGCGTCAACTCTCTCGTACGCATTCGAAATGTCAACACTTACAGCCATAACTTTTTCATGTTGTGCACCCTTCTCCCTTAGAAAATGATCGATTGGATTATTACAGGTCTGAGTGGACCTTCCTGCCATGTACGCATGACTGTCTTTAGGTATAAAATTATGTAATAAATTATTCTTAAGAAGCTTATCTTTGATTAAATTATTTAGGACTTTAATGAAAATGTTTATCAGCGAAATTGGTATATAGCTATCTAAGCTATTAGGATCCTTCCCAGGTTTTAAGATAGGCGAAATTCTAATTTTAAGAAGTTTTATATTCGGATAGCATCCTTTGATGACTCTGTTTAGTGCAACCGTTAAGTTTTCCAGGCTTCCATCGTTGAGAGTTTTATGCTTGAGTTACAATCAATGCAACCAACATTCCCTGCCAGGTTTTGTTGGTGGAACGAGTTACAATCAATGCAACACAACATTTACCGTCATCTGTCACTGGCTATATTAAAGAAATTGCTGTTCGATAATTTGGATCCTTTAAAGCCTCGGAAAGATATATCAGTGAATATTTTATCCTCTAAAAGCTGCGGAGCATAATGCAAAGCAAAAATGAGACAAAAAAATACAATTTCTGATTGTCATTTACATATGACAGTTCCGATTTCCCGGACTCTCATAGGAACAGGTGGAATTGGATATTTTCAAAAATGTTGTTGCCATGCCAAGTTTGAGATATGAGCAAACTCTGCTGCCAAGCAAAGTTGTGTTGCATCATTGTAACTGCTCTCATACGTTCTCATGTGTTCAAACTCACTTTGTTGTGCAACAAATGTTGGTTGAATTGATTGTAACTCTAGCTTTAACCATCTCATACGTAACATTATCCACTCCCGGGGCAGATTTCTTGCTGTGTCTTTCCAGTACATTTTTTAATTGATTTACGCTAAATTCTTCTACGCTACCATTTACTTCTAATCTAGATACTATATTGTTATTATTGCTTATTTTTTTCCCCAACATTTCAAGATAGCTTTTACTATTCGCCTCATCCCAGCTTGAGGGGTTTGCTGGTGTATAATTCTTTTTAAGTCTCTTATTAAAGTCCCAGAACTCTTTAATGTTCCCCTTTCTAGATATCTCCGTCATTTTCTTCTCCCAAGCCTGGCACTTCGCTGCTCGCACTTCAGTCTTCCACTTCTCACATACCTTCATCCACAACCTATAATTTTTTGGGGTTTTCCTTTTATTAAATTGCTTTTTCCTGACCATTTTTTCTGACCAAATTCTACTCAATGCTTCACTCCACCAGTAAACCTCTTTAAATTTCCTATTTTTATTAGTCTGTGTATTGTTATTTACCAACAAATCAAAGTCCTTCATAATTTGTTCTAAATTATCCAATATCCTTAATTCCTTAATCTCACTCATCAATTTCGCTTGGTTTATTTTCCTGGTATGAATTATTCTGCTACAAACTATTTCTATTGTTATTCATTTATGACCACTATTGCTAAGCTTATTGAACTCACACCTCCAGTTCATTCTATCATACATGTTAGTCATAGTGATATCTGGTACCGATCTCCCTTTCATCCCATTAAAGTTGCAATTATAAGTAAACATTCCATTATTTAATACTCTTAATTGAAAATCCCTTATAATATTCAGTAGTCTACGACCTCTTGCATTTTGCGTATGGTCCCCCCATTTCTTGCTTCTTGCATTGAAGTCTCCGCCGATGATAAATTCTTCGTTGCCTCCTAACTTACTTAAGAAATTTCTAAAATTCTTATCAAATATCTCATTATGGAGTGGATTTTGGGCACGAGTGTAAGCAGTTTCGCAACGAGACTTCAAATGCCGTCCACATGTTGCCAGTCTCGTCTGACTTCGGCTTGCTGGGCCTCGGCCAATATGTATTTGCTACATAATAGGGTTGATTGCATGAACATAGTCTCACATAAGCCCTAACCAAAGATGAGTCTGCGGCCGTAATCGTCACTCAAAACCGACCGGTTTTAGCGCAAAACAGGCACTTTTTGACGTACGCAAACATGAGTGAATTTAAGTGCCCATACAACGCATAAGCGAACGTATGTCAAGTCGTATCTCATTACCACTTTACGTACGGACAGCTCATAGTAAAGGTCCAACTAGTGATGAGTCTGCGCCCGTACGTTGACGTATGCGCCGAGGTAAACCACGCAAAGCATATGTTGCACCCAAACATAACTTACCGAACAGCCAGAAAAGTGGCATGCTCCTTAAGCAACCTTTTGCTCAATTTTTAAGCCCTAACCAAAGATGAGTCTGCGGCCGTAATCGTCACTCAAAACCGACCGGTTTTAGAGCAAAAAAGGCACTTTTTGACGTACGCAAACATGAGTGAATTTAAGTGCCCATACAACGCATAAGCGAACGTATGTCAAGTCGTATCTCATTACCACTTTACGTACGGACAGCTCATAGTAAAAATTGAGCAAAAGGTTGCTTAAGGAGCATGCCACTTTTCTGGCTGTTCGGTAAGTTATGTTTGGGTGCAACATATGCTTTGCGTGGTTTACCTCGGCGCATACGTCAACGTACGGGCGCAGACTCATCACTAGTTGGACCTATAGTCCCACAGACACGGAGATCTGTTCATCGACTGGATCTCAATTGATTTGCCAAAGACACGGAAGATAATCGCAACTTGAATCGCAATCTCATTCGAACGTTGTTTTCGTTGAGGCAGCACACGCTTTGGAAAGGATGTTTTCAGGTCATTTTCGTTGTAAGAAAATTAATGATACGCATTAGAAAATTATGTTTTACGTAAAGTAATTTCGAACAGGTATGTACGGGTATCTGAGGTATTTGTTCTTTCTGGTTCAGGCACATATATTTTAGTTATAGATCCCTCTAAATATTTTTCATTGATTTTTAATTGGCGGTTATCATACGCAGGCAACACTTGTGCGTATTAGGAGTGTATTTCCTGATTTTCGAAGTAAATTATAAATTTGTGTGTATCATCATGAGCAGGCAGCAATTGTGTCTTAACAGGGTTAACTGATTTTTGAAGAAAAATAGAGATTTATGCTTGAGTTACAATCAATGCAACCAACATTCGCTGCCAAGTTTTGTTGGTGGAACGAGTTACAATCAATGCAACACAACATTTACCGTCATCTGTCACTGGTTATATTAACGAAATTGTTGTTTGATAATATGGATCCTTTACAGTCTCGGAAAGTGATATCAGTGAGTATTTGATCCTTTAAAAGCTGCAGCGTATATTGCAGAGCAAAAATGAGTAAAAGAAAAACAAATTTTGATTGTCATTTGCATTTGACATTTCCCATTTCCCGGACTCTCATAGGATCAGGTGGAATTGGATATTTTCAAAAATGTTGTTGCCATGCCAAGTTTGAGATATGAGCAAACTCTGCTGCGCAGCAAAGTTGTGTTGCATCATTGTAACTGCTCTCATACGTTCTCATGGGTTCAAACTCATTTTGTTGTGCAACAAAGTTGTGTTGCATTGATTGTAACTGCAGCTTTATATGTACACTTTAACAAAAAATAATAAATTATATTAAATTTGGAGTGTGTGACGCGCCCAAGCTGACATTTTCAGAGAAGTATCAGCGTATATAAGGAATAAGGTTTGACGGCTGTTTTTCATTGTAAGAAAATATGTAGTAGACGTGCGTTACTTAAATTTATAATTTTAAATGATTGAATTGAAGATAAGGAAGGTTTTTCTACGAGAAAAAAGAAAAGAACGTGGTGTAATGAGTGGTATCTTAGAAGAGAAATGTATTCTCACACAGTTTTAATGAACAATATGAAAATAAGTGCCCCAGAAGATGTAAAAAACTTTCTGAGAATGGATGCTTCCACGTATTCAAAGCTACTTTATCTAGTAGCGCCACATATAACCAAACAGGAAACTCAGATGCGGAGATCTATCACAGGCAACGAGCACCTATCAACGACTCTCCGTTTCCTGGCGTCATGAAACAGCTTTGAGGACTTGAAATTTTTGACAGCCATTTCACCTCAAAACATTGGAAACATTGTTATGGAAGCTTGCGTGGCAACTATGACAGTGTTGAATCAATACATCAAGGTAATTTGTTTTTTTAATTAAAACATATCAAAGTGTATAATTTTGAAAAACAAATTTCTTAGATACCAAAAACAGAAGAAGAATGGCAGCTTGTGGCAGAAGGATTTAATTCTCAATGGAACTTTCCAAATTGTTGTGGTGCAATTGATGGGAAGCACATGGAAATCAAAAAGCCTGCAGGATCCAGTTCATTTTATTTCAACTACAAAAAGTCATTTCGCATTATATTTCTAGCAGCAGTTAATGCAAATCATGAGTTTCTTGTCGTTCAAGTGGGAGCAAATGGAAGAGCTTCTGATGGAGGAGTATTTGCGAGTAGTAAATTTTATGAAAGATTTACTGCAAATTCGTTGAATATACCACAATTATCGAAGTTGTCCTGCTCGAACATTGATTTACCATTTGTGCTTGTCGCGGACGATGCATTCCCATTGAAAAACAATATAATGAAACCATTCGGTGGTAATACATTGACGCCAAAGGAAAGAATTTTCAACTATCGATTGTCACGTGCAAGAAGAATTGGCGAAAACGCTTTTGGGATTCTCTCAAGCAAGTTCAAAATATTTTTGACTAAAATCAATTTACAACCTGAAAAAATGACACCCATAACACTGGCTTGCTGCTATCTCCACAAATTTCTGAGAGCGGAGAATGGTGATATTTATACACGAAGAAGTGTGCATATAGAGAACGTACCAATATGTGAAACGCAGACCACATCTTCGGCACGGGAAAATCTGCGATTGCTGAATTTACAGCCAACACAAACGAGGAATCCTTCAGAAGAAGCTAAGCAAATTAGAAACCAATTCGTTGATTATTTTATAGGACTTGGAGCTGTAGGCTGGCAAGATAAAATCATAAATTAATGTAAACTATCTAAATACCATGTATTTTACTGAAAATGCTTGAAAAAAACTATGTTCATATATAACGAAATTTCGTTTCTAAATAATTTTTATTATTGCTATATAAATATTTCTTTTAAACAAAAGATCCTGGAACTTGAATTTATTTTGCATATACATTGAAAGACAGTGAAGTTTACAATTTTTGGTTCAGATACATGTTTAAACAAAAAATAATTAAATTCTAATATAATCGTTGTATTTGTAATATTATATTTACGTATTTTTGATATTATAGTTCGTTGTAGCAACAAGAAATCAGCAATTGTTTCATAAGTCCCTTCTACCGCTTCGTATTGCACGTGCGTGACTTCTTCCACACGTATTGCATTTGACGATGCTTCAACAGCTGTCGATGCATTTAAATCCTGCATAGGCTCCGTTCCGAAGTTTGGTGTTCGTAGAGACGCAGCGAAGTTGAACGTGAACTTATCCAACTGCCCCAAAACCAATATATGGTCCATTTCTTGTTTTGCATATACCTGTTGCGTCGGTTTTAGTTTTCGGTACGATGCGGCCTATGCGTCTGCGTATACGGCTGCCCCATCATTTGTCTCTGATGTCAAACATTGTACAGCATCTTTCAGGATGCTGTTTCTCTCTTCCATTTGTTCCTCAATGGTTTGCCGTTTCTTTGCAATATCCAAAGGTGTTTCCCGCAAATATATATTTTTCTACAATCAATTTATGTTTCAAATTGAATTATATATACCTACCACTCCTATCACAATCGTTTCGTCCTGCAGCTCAATATCCATGCTCGAAATAGTTGGTAACGTTATTTCTTGGTCTCGCAAAAAATGCAGTTGGTCAATGTGCCAAATGCTAGGTATGTGTATGTCGTCCGCACTCGCATCCGATTTTTCGCTTTTTTCTACTTTTTTTACGTCCCGCCGATAGACACTCCGAATGTTTCTTACTCTTTGTTTTAAGCTTCTACATTGATTTTGGGATCTATCTCCAGATATTTTTTTAAAAGCTTCTCCCATGCAAGCATTTTTTTTGTTTATTTTGGAAAATATAATTTTTTACTGGCAATGGTTTAAAAAGTGAAAAAAATTCGCTCCAAGTTTTGTTATTTTGGATGGAACACATTTTGCTCAACAACGATTAATAACGAAATATTCTACTTCAAACAAAAAACTGTAAATATGTATTTTGATCTTTTCTCTTGTTTAGTGTCAATGAATCTAAATTTGAACTCAACCTGAACCTCCTATTTATACGCTTTAATTGCTTCTTTATTATTCTTTTGGGGTTTTTTTCCTTTTTTAATGACCGCTTGGACTGAAATTTTTTTCTTGAGGTGCATTTATCTGGGGTGTGTTTGATGTGCATGCTATAGCTGCTCCAAAAGCATAGCATAGCATCACTTTAGCAAGTGTCAAAATTCGCAGTAGCTAGGTGAAGCAGCTATGGATATTGGGCAGCCATGAGCTGCCTGTCGGTTTTTACACAGCACAACTCAATAACAAATCTCTTCAGTTTTTTTTTAAGTTTAATCTTTGTGCTTACTTGGATCAGCTAACACTTGCCTTGCATTTTGAAAAATGTATGAAATTTGCGCGTTTTCAGCATACAGCTGCAGAAAAAACATTAAAATTTTCCAAACATATTCAAAACGTTTCACTTATTCCTGGCTTTTGACACTATATTTGTGAAAAAGAGCGAAAAAGAAACGTTGAAAATATCATGGTACGCGATTCAGCGTACCCGGCCTGTAGTTTTACACCCGCCTTCTAAAAACTCAAGATGAATTGCACTGTGTAAAAGCCTACTTAAAACTCGAGTTGAGTTGAACTGTTTCAAAGCCCGCTTTTAGATTGTAATAGCAGTATTTTCAAATTTATTGCTCATCCCCTTTGTTACCAAAGCCCAACAAGTCCTTTTCATTTCAACTTCTTATCGCAAATGACTTTTGAACAATGTGTCAGCTGTTTATGCACGGCCATTTTGCCTTAGTTGCTGGTAGAATATACAGCGCACGTTTAGGCCGCGGACTAAACACCAAATTCCACCTAAATTTTTTAGTCCACGTGGTGTATACACTCGCGGACCGAACTAAATTTAAGTCGGTCCACGATTTCAAGCGACCTGACCTAAATTTAGGTCCTTGACTATAACCGTTGTAAACACACGCGACCTAAACATTGATTTTTGCGCGACTATTAATAATGTATGTATGTTGAATATAAGCTCATAACATTCCCCTTTGACACAAAATCATTGAAATAAACATGTTTGAGAGACAAACGAAACGATAAATACAGTGCATGAACGAAAATTTAACTAAATGACAGCTGTCATATACGAACGAGGACTAAATTCGACGTAAGCAAATTTTAGGTCAGGTTGGTGTAAACACCAGAGGACTAAGTTCATTTCGAATTAATTCATACTGACATCTGTGGGTATATGCAAATGCTTTCGGTTGGTGGTGCCAAATATTTTGTCACTTTTATCGATAACTATGCGAGAAAAGATTTCGTTTATTTTCTAAAGACGAAAGATGAAGCGTTTAAGAAGTTTTTAATATTTAGAGCTCTAGTAGAAAATCAAATTAAACATTCGATTAAAACAGTCCTTTCCGATAATGGCACGGAATATGTAAAGTTTGAGTCTACCTCAAACAGTTGTTTGAAAAATGTGGAATACAGCATGGAACTTTGATGTTATATACACCCCAACAAAATGGTGCAGCTGAGAGAATGAATCGGATCATCATTGAACGCGCAAAGTGTTTACTTTTTGATGCTGATTTAGAAACAAAATTTTGGGTTGAAGCTGTTAATACAGCAGTTTATTTAATAAATCGATCCTATGCATCGGCAACAGGAATGCAGCCAGAATTTTTCTGGACAAATACTCCTGTAGAATTGAGTCATTTAAAAATCTTCAGTTCACCTACTATGGTGCATATACCAGCTCAGCTGTGGCGAAAATGGGATGCAAAATCAAAAACGATGCTATTTATGGGCTACTGTGATGACACACACGCTTTTCGACAAATTAATCCGGATAATGGGAAGATCTCAAAAAGTAGGAATGTCATAATAATAGAAGATGTTAGCTGTACGAAAATGTATAGAAGCAATGAAAATCTCAATCCTGAGACAGAGACACTTAAATGCGATTCAATTTCATTGGGAAATCAATTAACAGAATTGCAGAGTGACTCAAACTCAATTGATCAGCCTTCACCTGCGGTGCAGTCGCCTTCAGTGGGAGCGGGAGAATCGCTATCATTTGCTAATCATGTGGAAAATGATCTTTATTATATTTCCGATGAAAATTTTCTTCCAGATGTTTAGCGTCGATCAGAACGAATACGTGATCAAAATAATGTAAATTTCGTATCTTTATTAGTTATTGAAAACTCCGATCCGACTAATTTAGACGAAGCGATGAGCAGTCAATACAAACTTCAGCAGCAGGAAGCCATGGCAAATGAGCTTCACTCATTTGCAGAAAATGAAAAGTGGGACTTAATGAATCTTCTGTCAGGGCGAGAAGTGCTAAAGACAAAATAGGCGTTGACAAAGCGCGATGAAAATGGAAAAATATAAAGTTTTAAGGGGGCAGGTACACTTAGAATTTTCAGAAAATTGATTTTATTTTCTTTGCATTTTCTAAAAGTAGCATATTTCAACAGCATTCTCTGCAAATTTTAGACGAATCGGATGATTTTTTATGGAGATAAATAATTTTGAATAAAGTCGTCTCTATTGCATAAAGTGTTTTTCGCATGCTTTAAAAGCATTTTTCTCGAAACTATGTTTTCGAAGTCGGTGATCACTGTAACTTGAAAACGGCTTTATCGATCAGCATGGAATTTTTCTCACTTATTTGATATGTAATTATCCTCCGGATGAACGAAGGATTTTTTGATTGGACGATATGCTTTTTTTCAATAGCCGAAAACGTGAGTGAAATTTTGGTCAAAAATACAATTTTGAGTTTCAACAACCGCCATTTTTCGACAAAGCAAATTCTTTTTTGAGCAAAGTCCTTCGTCCATCCAGAGCACTATGTCATTAACTAATAATTCCCGATTTTTTTTTCGGATGATCCAGTGACAAGCTACAAACAATTTTCTTTTTGACACCTCGAAAATTAACTCTATATCGACTAATTTTGAGCCTTGTGCCTTAAAAAAATTACAATAGCTTCTACAAATATATTTCTTTCAAGTAAAAAAAACATTTGTTATTAATTATGTTAATGTGTGTCTTAAAAAAATCCTAAAAAAAAGAGCTTTTTCTGGACGTCCCAAGTGTACCTGACCCCTTAAAGCTCGATTAGCAGCCAAAAGCTGTTCTCAGATGTATGGAATTGACTACACGGAAACGTTTTCACCGGTCATTAGATATAATTCGATTCGATTACTAATAGCAATTGCTGCTAAATATAAAATCAAGATTGATCAAATGGATGCCATTACTGATTTCCTCCAAGGAAACTTAGATGAAGATAATTTTGTGTATCAACCTGAAGGGGCAAGTAACGGTACATCGCGTGTGTGAAAATTAAATAAAGCCCGGTCCAGACGCTAGTTTTTGTACAACGTTTTATCTGCGCAGTCTTAAACCTTGCAGACAAAACGTTGTGTGTGGATAGAAAAACTGTGTGATTTTGAGAACTGCACAGAGACTGTACAGTTGCAGCGATAACTGAGGTGGTAAGGCATAGTTATTCGTGAATTGAGCCGACAAGTCGGTACGTGTTGACGATAAGCTACGTTTTTTATTAATTTTTAGCGAAAATGGCAGACCTTCGGCAATGTTCTCAAGAGTTTCTGACTGAGTTTATTGCGTTGTATAAAAGTTTTTCATTTATTTGGCGTATAAAATCCAAAGAATATAGTAACAGGGACAAAAAGTACTAGGCGTATAAAACGTATAAAATTGATGCTACCGCAAACAGAGAAAAAGCCTGGGTCTGGATAATACGGTCTATACAAGCCATGTCTCTGGTATTTTGATTTGTTACACTTTTTAGAGGATCAAGAGACAACAAGAAAATTCAGGAGTACGATTGATGAAGATAAAATGTCTACAATTGGTGAAACATCAGGACAAGATGTAAGAAAAATAAATAAGTGTTTCCTCTATGTAAGCACTTTATTTATCTGAATATTCCAAATTCACCGCTAATTATTTAAGTTTACAAATGCATCTTGCCAAGGCACAAACCTTTAATTGTTAAAGTTGTCTTTGAATTTATCTCTGACTAGGAGAGCACTGTTTAAAATTTGGCTTCTTGCTCTACGCTGAAGGTCATGTGATAATTTGGGGTTACATCTTTCACTTAATTCAACAGTACATTCAGAAATATTTTCCTGATCATACTTTCAGGAAGGGTATAATGTTGGGGGGACCTTCTGCGCAAAGAAAAAGTTGCGCAAAACGCAACATGCTAGTTACTTTGTTGCTGTTTCTCGCCGATATGACAAAATAAGAAATTCTCGACACATACAAAGGCTCCATCACCAACAAAAACATGTCCTAGAACTCTGTTTGAATTTGCAACGCACCGGGGTTTTGGAATTCTCAAATCGTTTTAAACGAACTTTTCATAAAATTTGGTATTATTTATGACTCCACCATCTGATATCTTGCCGTTTGTGCCTACATCACAATACGAAAATTTGCAATTGACATTAGCTATTGCCATAAGTGCAACACTGTGCGTTTTTTTTGTAGTTGAAATAATAGGACCCACTTCCGTTAGGTGGCACAATTTTAATATGTTTTCCATCAACTACCCCTAAGCAATGAGGGAACTGCCATTTGCTTTTAAATTCAGCTGCACCTTCCAACCACTCCTCTTCAGTTTGGTGAAGCTGAAACATATTACCGTTTTTTTATTTTGAAAGCGTCTACGCACCCCTTTTATAAAAATATACAAAGGGGGTTAGCTTCGGGAGCCTAAACTCACTGGAGATGGGGTGGATGGGCGCCACTCGCTTCCAACCCCGAAACTAACGCTCGGCCGTTGCCCTGAAGCGAGAAGTGCTGCAACGGCTTCGCGCTCTAATAAAAATAGGCCGAACGGACACACCAACGTTCACAATATTATACAATCTTTTTATTTCTTCGTTTATATGTTATCCGACAAACTAACTATTCACTTATCAACTCAATTGCAAAAGATGTCACGGCGCCGCGATTTTACACGAAATTATCTTTCAGACTTATATTCGATCTGAACCTAGCTTATCTCTAGATACAATGCCAGAATTTAAACGACTTACGCAGTAAATTGAACTCCTCGTAGCTCGTAATTACTATCCTCGATTTTCTACTGCAGCAATATACTCGTCGGTCTACCTCTTCGAATTATTCGAATGTCCGCTCTCCTTCCACAATTATCGTGGCACACTACCTCGCCAAATCGTTACCACTGTCTTCGTCGGTTTACTTCTTCGATTCGCTTCTTCAATTCACGTTCGACTAGCATTTTCATCTTCCGTTACGCTGAACTATTCTGCCTATCAACCCAATGAATGCTCCATGGTTCCGATCGCTGTTACATAAAATTCCTGCAGCCTTGATTTTCATGTAAAAATCCCAAAAAGAAACTCTCGTTTAATTATACTTCGCCGCAGCTAACTCGCCAACTTGTCCTTACCCTGAGCGTTAATCAAGAGAGCAATCTATCGCTTGGCCACCTCGCAGGTTACCTTCGATTCCCGCTTACTGAACTTGCTTTGCGGAACTTCGGGGAATCCGTATTTTCCCTAAAAGTTCAATTGCATTGTTCAGTGCATTGCCGTAATATGCATGTGCAGCTCAAGTGCATTTGGTCATTGCACTTTTGCACCTGGCATTGCGCTCGATCTTGGTATGGCCCGGAACACGGTCCGTTTCTCTGGCGTTCCGTCAAGTTGGAATAGTCACTTATTGACATTCGAACTGTCAAATTCGTGTTTTCCTTCGAATAACTTAAAAGCAAACTCTCGATCTAGAATGCAGGCTCCACTTCAACTGATTGTTGTTCGTTTTAAAAGGATTTGCAATGACAAGGCTTCAATCCAGTGAAAGCTTCAATCCTGTCCAAATTAATGAAAGCGATCGATCAACGAGATGGCGGCGCAGGGTAGTGCGATGCAGAGTTTTGAATACACCTGAGGATTCGCGGGCAATTCGCGAACGGAGTCCGTGGTGGAGAGTTCACCGAACATCAACTACACAGTGAGCAGCGAAGCGGTAAGCTGAATTAGGTTTAAATTGCATGGGTCAATCCGATTCAATGTCGCGAGCTCGATGACGGACATCTTGGGTTTGGCCGTTTTTGTCAGGCTTTGCTGAGGCTCGAAACTGAACCTACGATTTGCTATTACTAATTCATTGTTTTCCTTATACATCCTCCGTCCCTATACCGTTTGTGTGTCCGTGGCTGTTGATCAACAACAACATGCGTTCATCTTTCAGCGGTAATATTCGCGTGTGTGATCGACCGTGACAAACAATAAATAAAACAGAATAAAATTAAAGTAGGTGCATTCTTAAAATTGCCATTACAAAATACATCAAAAGCTCTTTGATTTTCATCAAAAGCTCTTGCATTTTCATCACAATTGCACTGCTTGATACTTCTAACCAAATTTTATATGCTATACATTCTAAAACTGAAATAAATAGCAGGCCTTTCAAGCGTTTTATTGCGAAGGATTAAGACCTTGACTCCTGCGAGAGTTAATCCTGGAAAGTGGTGCATTGCCTTCAAAATAGGCTGACCGTAATAAAGGTTGCGTTTGCTGCAATATGCGTTCTAAATCTGCTTATTTTCTCTATTTTCCTTTGAATATCAGTGTTTCTAGTGGTCCATATGCACTGCAGTTTTTAATTGGTCGACCTTCTGCCTAACAGAAGAGAAATAAGAAACAACTAGCAAATCATGCACTACTGTAAGATTTTTATTATTGACAATTATGTATATCCAGGATTAAGTAATTGCGCACTTAAGACGATTATAATACTTAAAAAAAGAAAGGTTCAAAAATGTCCCTATTTTTAATCTGGTTTCTTTTTATTTCAACTACCGCGAACAAGAGTAACATCGCCAGTCTGGCTGGCGTTTTACAACTCAGCCATTTATGTTTATGGTTAAGTGAATTTACGCAGACAATTAGGTAACCGAACAAGATACAATTTCACTTTTTCAGGAAATATCATATTTTGCGTTGTTCAGGAGGCTGTAAAAACTGAAGAATAGAATCCCAAAAATGATTAGTCATAGCATGATTACCAGAGAAATATCCAGGGATGTAAGTATATACTTTATATGGCTCAGCCTAGGTGTAACGTATAACAAATTAGGAACTAAAAATAAGTCATAAATTATTTTATGATGTCGAGGATCGAATATAAAAGGCCAGGAGCGAGTAGATGTGTTGTTCAAAACATATTCATTGGTCGAGAGTTACTATTCAGCTTAATTTATAATAGCGGATTGGAAAGAAAAGTGAATTGGAGTACAACTGAGTTGGAACTTATGCTGGGAATAATTAGAGAAAGTAAGTTATTATACATATATTTTAATAGTAAATAGTTTCATAATTTTTTTTTCAGTAAATATTTTGCAACTAACGGACGGAAAAAAGTATCGGAGTTTAGATATTTTCCGAATAGTCGAAACAGAAATGGCAGAAAAGGGATTTAACCGTAGTGCGGAGCAAATCCGCACAAAGCTTATGTTACTAGATCACAAATACACGGTGGTAAAAGCAAATAATGCTACATCAGGTGCGGCGCGAATGGAGTGTGAGTTCTTCAATGAAAACTCTAGTAAAATAGAGTAACAGTTATTTTAGCAAGCAATTAAAGTTTTGACCGAAGTCTAGCTCAAAGTTGTCTGAGCACTGACTCATGGTGTTCGGCGACTAGGACAATTCGGCTCAAGTTTATTTACTTGAAATATCAGCATACTTAAATATTTTATTGAATTCCAAATTAATAAAAAAAGCTGAACTCATCCTAATGCCCGTAAGCCCGTTATTCTTAATACCAACTAAAATTGAAAACTGCACTAACTTTCCGAGGACTGGTGCATTTATCCTATACAGAAACATTTATGGTTACCATGTCATCTTTTGGTTTTTATTGTCAAACGACAACAAAAGTCTAATAATTTTCATAAACTTACACAACAATCGTACATGTACTCACGCCCAGGGTTCACACTTAACTAAATTTGAAGTAGGTTTACTTCATTTTTATTTTGAAAATAATAGCTACCTCACTACTTCAGTTTCTTCGGATTCTAGTCCATGTTTGCTTCAAATCGAATCAGAGAGAGTTTTTCTTTTTCAAATTTGTTTTTCCTGCATCGAGCTTCGACAGCAACACTTTTCTAGTCTAATGGTGTTTCAATGCAACGAACAACTTGCTGCAAGTCACTAACGCTAAGCTTAACTCAAAAATAGTACTTTTTGGGAAAGAAATGGTCAAGACTGCTAATATCATTATGTTTGTATATAAAAGTTATATTATGCCTTAATTTATTTTTTAAATAACTTCTAATTTGACTTTTGACGTTGCTTTACTCAATATTTTTTCCGTTATCGTAAATATAATGTTTGCCTACTTTTTATGAAAAATAAATTAATCCTTTAGATTAAGTGACCCCAATCGTTCATCTACTTCTTTCCTTTCTACTTCAAATCTACTTCAATTTATTTTCAGCTTTTACTTCAAATTTTGTCCACGAAGTGCGAGCCTTGCTAACGGCAGCATAATGTACCCAGCAAGCAATTTAGAGAGCGTTTTCTAAAAACGATAGTTTCTCGACAATCAACAGACATATCCCTCATACGAAACCGAGCCTGTTCGACAATATATTGCCGCGTTTACACACATGGCAAATGTTGGCGAGCCGAGTATGTAGATTGTCACCTTGTTTATTCTCGGCTGTTTTTTTTGCATACGAAGATATGGAGGGAAGTAATTTGACAAGTTCCTCGACGAAACGTTTGCCATATGTGTAAACCAGGCATATCAGCAAACAATAATTTTCCTTACGATTAGCGACAAATAATAATAATGCATGCCATGTGTATGTACCTTATGGCCCATGCAACTCATTAGCAGGCACCATTACCTAGATTTTTTCCCTAGTTTGCTGGTCGCGGTATGCCAAAAAATTTGTCTGTGCTGAAAAATGTTCTAATGTTACGGTGCTTTAAGTGCAACTTTAGCAGCCTATATTGCTTCATTTTTCCAGTCTTTCAAATTTACTCTACTATGCGTAAATAATTTTAACTCATTTTCAAATCGCAAAAGGTTGTACATGTTTCAAATCACTTCTATCGCACTCCCATTTGTAGCCCAGCAAATTATATAAAAGTTATGCTTGAGTTACAATCAATGCAATCAACATTTGCTGCCATGTTTTGTTGGTGGAACGAGTTACAATCAATGCAACACAACATTTACCGTCATCTGTCACTGGCTATATTAACGAAATTGTTGTTTGATAATATGGATCCTTTACAGTCTCGGAAAGTGATATCAGTGAGTATTTGATCCCTTAAAAGCTGCAGCGTATATTGCAGAGCAAAAATGAGCAAAAGAAAAACAAATTCTGATTGTCATTTACATATGACATTTCCCATTTCCCGGACTCTCATAGGAACAGGCGGAATTGGATATTTGCAAAAATGTTGTTCCCATGCCAAGTTTGAGGTATGAGCAAACTTTGCTGTGCAACAAAGTTGTGTTGCATTGTTTGTAACTGCAGCTTTAGATTTTCGTCTGAAATTTGATCCGCTTATACAAAAAGTAATATATCCTACACGTGAAGTATTCATCAGCAGCAGAATATCTTCACCCTGCACTTAAAATAACTCCTTAAGAGCAGTGATGGGCATTAGTAGATAGAAAATAGCGGTTCTGGACCAGGACAAGGAGCAATAGACAGGGAGCACGATGACGTCGACCTTTTGCATTGGCGAAACGATGTTCTTTGAGCTGATAAATAGCTCAACAGGGCTGTTCAAAAGCTCAATATGGCTCTTTATCAGCTCAACTGGGCTGTTTAAAAGCTAAACAGGGCTGTTTATTAGCTCAACAGGGCTGTTTATTAGCTCAACTGGGTTGTCTATCAGCTCAACCGGGCTGTTTATCAGCTTAACTGAGCTGTTTATCAGTTCAAAGATCATCGTTTCGCCAATGCAAAAGGTCGACGTCATCGTGCTCCCTGTCTATTGCTCCTTGTCCTGGTCCAGAACCGCTATTCTCTATCTACTGGCATTTACTACATTTGTAGTAAATCTGCTACTTTTTTCTGAATATACTACTCTACTACGTAGCAAATGATATCTACTAATTTTCCCAAAGAACTACTTTTCAGTGAAGATGGCACTGATTAAACTTCGGTGAACTATTAAGCATTAACTGAAGCACATCTACGAAAAGAAAACACCAAGCGTGTCGCAGCTAGGGACACGATATCGAAAGAAAGCATCGATACTTCTACTTTCAAGTAGTATCACAACCAAGTATTGATATAAGTACCGTACTCATTGCGACAGTACTGATATGAGTAAGTATCATATGATACTTAATAAGCCTATTTTCATTCGCAGGAGTCAGTTTAGACTTCGAATTAAGCCAGAGATTCCAATTATAATGATAAGGCCGGGAACTGGTCTGGTGCCATTCTGTGGCTTTGTTCAAGAAAGGCATTTCTCCAAGAATGAAGGCAAAGAAGTTGGCGATACTATTCTGCATTTTGGCTGCCGGAAGAAGAGCGAAGATTTCATTTATCAGGAGGTAGGCTTGTATTCATTAACTTGTATTTTTTACTCACAGCCACTATGCTGCATTTCCTATGAACTGGAAGAATTCGTTGGTAAGGGTGTTTTGACGTTGAAAACGGAATTCTCTCGGGATTCAGCACACAAAATTTACGTCACACATTCAGATCTAATTTGGAAGGTTATTTATTGGTGAAAACAAAGGTCATTTGTGCATATGCGGGTACGTTCCCACAGCGACTCCAAAAATATGGCAACCGGTGTAAGAACTATTCTGCTCAAAGTGATATCATCCAGCAAAGGAAATAAGTCAGAGACCGAAGAACAACAGTTTATAAAGAAAATGGAGGCTCAAAAACGCAGCTCAGCCGACGTGCGGAGCTAATCGCAACTATTCCATCAAATTTCGTTTTGTTTACTCGCCCAAAACGGGAGCAGGCAAACAGCATTCCTTGAGTGGATTAGAAACGTTAAAATAATTAATTTATTAAACTAAATTAAAGTAGATAAAAGTTAATTTTGAAAAGGAGATAAGCGATAATAAAAAACAGGATGTGTACAGAAGACCAAATATTGTTCACGAGGATTGTCGCACTCTCACGTCAAAAATGAGCCTTTTTACATATATATCACTTTTGAAACTAATTTAATCACATTGTTATTCGTGCATTGAGAGGACATAAGGATGTGAAAGTTGATACTTATAATTAAGCAAGAATGTTTATTATTTAAGCTTAGTACTGTGTTCAATTTCACGTGTAATTTTCACACAAAATTTCACGTGAAATCTGTTTTGGCGAAAATTTAGCTTGAAAATAAGCAGGAGTTGTACTCAGTTTTTTAGCATGAAAAGTTGCTTTCGCTTTGAAAAATGGATGGCATTGACACATGTCTCCAATCATTTCACGCCAATTTAGTTTGTGCATTTCATTCTTCCGAGCTAAAAAGTGACATTTATTGTTTGAATTTAAAAATTGAATAGTGCAAATGTCTTTACAATTAGAAAATCGGTCAAAAATTGAAATTCTTTTCATTTTATCCGTCAGAGATGAACAGTGTCTCTGCTTTTCTCCACAGCCAAAATTTTCGCTCGAAATAATGACCAGATAATAGGCGTGTTTTTTTGCTCTTGTTTCCGGCAGAGAATAGAGTATACGCATTGGAAACAACAACACTCCTGTACCAGTGAATTCACTAGTACATAAATTCTATTCCATGTTGTAGTTCACGTGCTGAACTATAGAATGTGCTGATAGAAAAAAGAAAAGCTCATGAAAAATGATATTTTTTGCTGTGAGGTGGCTTTGTTTTTTCAAGATTATGTTGAATGTTTTGGTAGTGAGGAAATTAGAAAAAGCCCTCATAGCGTATAGAAAGTTAAAAGAGGTAGTTTTCTGTTATTTTTTTCTATTTTTTTCTATTTCGATTTCTTGAACTTAAAATATTTCATTTGTTTTACATAATATAGCTGTCGCGTAGTCATAGCACAGTTTGGAAAGATGGGTTGGTTTCCATGTGAAATTTTTTCAGTCACATGTCGATACGATACCACCATCAAACTATTGATATGAGTAAAATATCGAACAGTTTCGATTCAAGTAAAATTTTACTTGGTATCAAACGAAAGTATCGATACCGTACTAATATCAGTACTTTCATCGTGTCCCTAGTCGCAGCTACTGTTAAAATGCTAAGCAGTGCCTTCACTGTTCGTCTGGCTAAGTTCTTAGAATTCAGAAAAAGTCGTTGTTCTCGGTTTTTTTTATACACTATATGTATATGTCTAATTTCTACTACTTTTTTTCTGAACCTGCTACTTTTTTAACAATATCTGCTATACATTTATTCATCCCAATGCCAATCACTGCTAGGGTTGCCAACTCAGTGGATCGGAAATCCGGGAGGAAAATAAAAAAATAAGTGAAAAACAATTTTATTTATTTAAAATGATATTTCTTTACACAACGAGTTACTTGTAATGTTTTTTGATTTGCAAGGATGAAGCTATAGAATTCTTTACATGTGCAATTAAAATTTGTGCATATCTGAATTTTTGATTTTACATGTGTTTCATTAAGCCGATTACGATTTTTTCACCACAGTAGATATATAATATCAGTTCTGGCGCACTTAAGAGGAGCAAAAGAAGAGTAAATAAGAGGAGCAAAGAGGAGCAATAAGGACATGGTGCCTGCATTATCTTCATGCGCATCCCACGCATGACGTAAGCGATAATCTCGAACTGATAAACAGCCCAGTTGAGCTGATAAACAGCCTAGCTGAACTGATAAACAACCCTGTTGAACTAATAAAGAACCTTGTTGAGCTGACAGCACAGTTGGGCTGATAAATAGGGTAGTTGAACTGATAAACAACCCTGTTAAGCTAAAAGCCCAGTTGAGCTGTTTGTTAGTTCAAAGATCATCGCTTACGTCATGCGCGGGCCGATCATCGAAGGCACCATGTCCTTATTGCTCCTCTTATTTGCACCCCTTTTGCTCCTCTTAAATGCGCCAGAACTGGTAGTATATATCTAATGACCACAGTTCGTTTACTACGCTGAAAACACGTTCAGCGGCAACATTTGCAGATAGGGATCGATAGAGCGAATGTAACAAATTTTTTATTTCTTTGCCCGATTCTTCTTTACATTTTTCAAAAAAATTAACCCATCGCAAGTCTTCCCTCTTTGTTTTACTTGCGACAAGGTCCTGCACTTCTCGCAGCAAACAGTAATCGTCGTACAATTTATCCTCATTTATTGGCTCATATAGAGAACCACTCAGATCTTTTATTTAATCAATTGTACAAATCTAGTGCAATTTACGATTTTTAATCATTAATATTGTATTATTTACAAGCATATAAAAGCGAGCATAAAATATAAATAAAAATATAAAAATTCCGTGAAGGCAATTTACGTAAAATTTCCGGGAGAAATTAACTGCATTCCGGGAGCCGGGAGATTTTTTAAATGAACTGTATTTTTCCGGGAGAATCCCGGAATTCCGGGAGAGTTGGCAACGCTAATCACTGCTTAAGAGCATTTAACGCTCAGATACAGCGTATGTCCTTTCCACTCAGAGGCATTTTCGAAATGATATTCCATTCCGATGCGTTTTGTTTGGTGGATGGACACGTTACTGTTCGACGAAGTGAACAACGGCCGCTAGAAGTCACGATATTAAGCCTGAATTACATTGGCATGCAGTGCAGTGCAGTGCACTGAAATTTAGAACTCATGTAATTGCATGTGGCAATTCACATTAACTGCAGTGCAGTGCAGCGAACTGCACTCCATCGTTTAGGCTAATTTCTAAAAACGCTGCAGACTGCATCAGCTGACATTTGTTTGAGAGTCGCTGAGCGAGGAAGAACAATTTAAATTCGAGAATGGAGGAACAATTAATAGAAGTTAGAGGAAGATCGTATTTATGTGACAAAAGTCATAGAGATTATAAAAAAAAACTCTAGCGCACCTGAACCGCTAGAAACACTAATGTTCGAAGAACAGTAGAAGAATCGTGCAGGTTTTGAGTGCATATTCCACCACATGTGCTGCTTATTACGGCCAAACTGTTTCAAATGCCACGTTTTACTTTCGTCTTAAGAATGCATTATAACTCATATGGTGCAAGGTTTCAGATATTACCACTGGCATGAATTTCAACGTTTATGAGAGCAAAACACGGGTTAATTATATTCGTTATCAGTTGCTTATTTCACATAATTTTGAAAGCAGCATCTCATATAACATCAATGAAGAAAATGCTCAGTGCCTGCAGCACTGTAACTGAAGTTGGTGTTTGGGGCTGCGATCCGAAAAATTTGCAGAACTTTGCGAATTGGAACATCGGTTATTTATTTTCATTGTAAATGTTTCCGGTATGTATACTAACTGTAAGCATTTATTGATACAAAAGTAGCACAACCGACTCGTGCTGGCAACCTTTCGCCAGTATCAAATCCAAGAATATATCAAATCTGCTTCACGTTGTTTAATTACATTCGAAGTTATAGGAGTATAAAGAAATTTAGGGTTACCTGCAGCGAGTTTTTTCAAATGATCGAAAGCTTAATATTTGCTGTTTATTGTCACTACAATATCATTACCATTTGAAAATTCTACGATAAAACCGCTTAATAAAGATATTGCAATTAAACACAAAACCAACAATAGCTGGCAACCCTATCGTGTCTTTTCAACCAAATTTGGCCTGAATAATGTTTATGACAGGTTTCATTAATTGTATGAAATTCGTATTGATTTCATGACTGCACTGGAAGTTATAGTACAAAAAGTTTTATTTTCCTGAGCGAATTTTCAAAACCAAAGACACAAAAATTACCATAGCAGGTAGCACCAATCAAATTTTTCAACCAAATTTCCACCAAACAGAGATTAGAGTTAGGTTTAGCTTCTGTGTCAATTTCATGAAAATCTGGTAACTTATTCACATTTCATAGGGCAAAAAGCAGTTTTTTTTCTTTGTAATTTTTCAAGATGGCACCACTGGCACAGAGTTGCCCACAATTCAAAATCGCTTCTATCAAATCTGGTCTTACTTAAGTCCAATGCATTCTGTAAATTTTAGCTGTATCTGATTATTGGTTCGTGAGTTTCCGTGAACAGAAGTTTTTGATGCTAAAAATATAGGTTAACTGGGAGAGGGTTACCGTTCTTGTCCGACATGAAATTTCCAAAGTTTTATTTTGAACGTGTAGATAAAACATAAGATTTATATACAGATTGGTTTTATTGTAAGAAACGGACATTTTTTTGAATATTCGATGGTTTGAATGTTTTTACTTCCAAATTTTTTTTTTCAAAATGAAGACACCAAAATTATCATAGCTGGCAGCTCCAATCGAATTTTTCGACCAAATTTCTACCAAACGTGGCTTAAAGTAAGGTCCAGCAATTGTGTAAGTTTCGTCAAAATCGAACGATTCAATCAGAATTTATAGGGCTAAAAACAGTTATCTTTTTTAGTGGTTTTTCAAGATGGCACCACTGGCACAGAATTGCCCGCATTTCAAAATCACTTCTATCAGACCTGGTCCTATTTAAGGTCAATACATGCTGTGAATTTCAAATAATTCTGCCCATCGGATCGTGAGTTTCCGTGAACAGAAGTTTTTGATGCTAAAAATATAGGTAAATTGGGCAAGGGTTGCCAGGCGTGCCCGTTATACCATATCTTTTTTTTTTTTTTGGTTATGTAAACAAAGCACAAGATTTACATATGAAAGGCTTATTTTTGAAGAAACTGCATTTTTTCAAGAGAGACGATGATTTGGAGGTTTTCACTTTCAGTGCCTGCCCTAGCTACAGAGTTGCCAGCACGCTCATTAAAAGCCACATAAATCTACAACTAAATAATATCAATATGTCCTGAAAATTTGGTAATGATTGAATAGCTCTGTCAAAAGTTATCGAAATTTAAAAATTTTCAAATTTTCCCGTCCTCTTTTTAGGCACCCAGCGCACACATAGGGTTAAAATATTCCAAAGCATTATCCGATTCATATGTAAAACACGTTAGAAATTTATTTTATTAACTTTATTTTTGCGAAAATCATTTGTGCACGAAATAATAGGTATATTAAAAATATCACTTAAATGCCCGCCGGCGCGAAAAGGTTTACAATAACTGACATTTAAAGAGACCTGGACCTATTCTGCATATACACCAATGTATCCTGAAAGTTTCAGCTCAATCGAATGGCGCGTTCCCGAGATTATCTCACTGAAATTTTTTGTACATATATATATATATATATAAAGAAATATGAATTTTTGGCCGAATCGATTTTAATACTAATGTTCTTCGAACATTAGTAAAAACGATAAAAGGGATAAAACTTGGCAGGAAATCGGGAAGGAGTAACTTATATATTCAAAAATATTGTGTGTTATATTGATAACATGTTTATAGGTGAAGACGCAAAAAAAATGTGGCGGACGATTAAGGACCGCTACATGCGATTAAGGCGCAAACAAAATCTACCGTCTGGAAGTGGTAGTGAGAGAGCGACAAGTACCAACTAAAAATTTGGCGAAACGCTGTCGTTTTTGGATAAGTGCAACAGTGTGAATAAAAAGTAAGTTGAAATACAGTGCATTACAATACAGGAATATAATTTTATTATCTTTTAGTCCACACTGCAGCTACGACGAAGAAGCTGTCTCAAGATATTTTGAGGAAATAATTGAGGAGGATCATTTCGACGAAATCTTCAATGATGGCAGTATAGGTGAAAGTACAATCGTAAAGGAGGAAGATACGCATCAATGTCAATCAAATGAGGTAGATGGAGATGCAACTTACCCCGAATTTAGGCCATCGTCTTCATCGATCAGTGTGCGCGCAAGGAGGCAGCGGCGTGCTAATGAAAAGGTACAAATAAGACAAGCAAACGACGAGCTGTTAAACTTAATGAGGAGTTTGAAAGATGATTTCCAAACTACCTCCGCAGAAGCAGCCTTCTGCGACAGCTTACGTGTGCAGCTGGAGCAAGCGCATTTACCTCCAGAAAATTTCAGGAAATTCCAGGCGACAGTGCTGCAGATGCTAAGCGAGGAGGTGGCAAAGGCTAAACGCGACATGCCATCAACAAGCCAGCAATTTTAGTAATAAGCTTATGTAAGTTCATGTAAATAGTATAAATTAGTCCATAAGAATATTGGTAGTGTAAGCAGTAAATTAGGTTCAATAAAAACAACAATGAAAATATATTCATAAAAAAAACCAGCTAATTTATTAAAACCTCTGTAAAATGTGTTCGAAACTTATATTTTATGTTCTAGCATTCGCAAGATATTCTTTGAAGGTGTCTCGGATTGCGAATGCATCTCTGGAAGCATTGAACCTTCTGAAAAACCTGTATGTTTCCAAGGATCTAACTTCCTCCCGCCATAATCCTTCAACTCTAGTGTCATCGTTAAAATTGTCAACTTATTCTGCAGGACAGTATTCTCCATCATTCATTTTCACAAAATTGTGTAGTACTACCACAGCTTTCACATTTTTTTTGGCGTTATGTGGGAAGCAATTTATAGTATTCAGCAATACTCTCCATCGCATCGTCATTATCCTAAATGTGTTTTCGATTTTAACACGAGCTTTGGATAAAGTATTGTTGAAAGCAATTTCATTCTCTGACAGAGGCGTTCTTGAATAAGGCCTCATTATGTTTGTTTTCAATGGAAACACCGCATCACTCACAAAGAAAAACGGTGCCTTAACATTGGAGCTGGGCAAGCTATCACCTTCAGGTAAATCAATAGTTTTCTCCAATACTGCTTTCCCAAATGAGGACTCTTTAAAAACACCACCATCACTCTGTCCCCCAAATGCGCCAATAGCAACAGCTGCAAAACAGTAATTGTTGTCGCTAGCAGCTAACAAAACAATACTATGATACTATTATAATTAAAGTATACTGATCCGGCATTTGGAGGACACTTAATTGCAATATGTTTCCCATCTATTGCACCCACACAATTTAGTAGTCCAGTCATCGAATTAAAATCCGTCGCTATCCTCCGCCACTCCGATTTGTTAGGTGGTGCAGGATATAACTCATGTAGCTCTTCTTAAATAGCTTTGCAAGTTTCCAAAACAGTTTTACAAGCTGTGGATGCTCCTATTCTGAACATCCAAGCTATTGTTTGGAAATTTGCACCTTGAGAAAGAAACCTGAAAATTGGGAATTAAAAATTAAACCCGTCCCTTTAAATAGTTTCATGAGTACTTACATCAAAGTAATTACAAGGCGGCATTCTGGTGAAATAGATTTACGTGGAGAATGTCTCGTCAACTTGTTTTGTAACAAGTTCAACATCAGATTAAACTGCACAACACCCATCCGAGTAAATTTCCTAAACTCAATGTAATTTTCCTCTTTGAGTATTTGGAAAATTTTCGTGTAAAATCCATGAAGCTCACGCTGCTTTTCGCAATTATAGCTTTACGTCCAAATCCGCTTTCTTCTTCTGTTCAACAATCTCAAATTATTATAAATAGCACAACCCGCTAACAGAAATAGTTTTATTTTCATTAATTGTTTTCTCAACACATTAATTAATCAAAATAGATGCACAATCGAAATATCATACCTCCACAAATTAATTTGAAACTAACTGTCAGAGCACTGCACTGCTTTCAATGTGCTTTGCAATGCGTTCACTGGATCGACACTGCAAAGCACTGCATTTCAATGTAATTCAGGCTTTGGAAATTTCCCTTTTGGACACGCCCTATTGAAAACAAATCACAATCTATAGCCGTGTTTATAATGTGGTTTCAAACTGGCTTAGGTTTAGTCAAACCACGTTGTATACGCGCAGTGGATTGACTTGAGATAAGTCGGTCCGATCACGAAATTTTACGACTTCACTTATGTATGTGACTTCCCAATGCGGCATACTTCAACATTGTGGAAGTGAATGAAATTTTTGAATACTTGAAATTTATGAACCGAGCATATATGCGTTTTGGATATTTTTTTGAGATTCTAAGGAAAATAACATGGAATTTAGAATAAGAATAATATAATTGTTACTATAGGTACGCTCGCGTATTGGAGCAGCAACACATTTTTGCAGGAGGCTTCTTTTGTGTGGCATCATTTCGCTTGCAGCAAGAGTACAAAGTCAACTTGCGAATGTATTCGCATATATTTGAATAGATTAAGGTACGCGAACAGACCTTGTGAGTTGCATGTTATGGTTCAAAATAATTTAAAAATAGGCAAAACTATATGTATATTGCATGCTTATTGAGTGTACAAATTTGATTGGAATTATCAAACCTTAAGCTATTTAGCAGATGAACATGGAAAAGAACATCCCTGAATTATTGGGAGTGAAAACAATACAATGTAAATGAAATTCGCACCGAAGCCCCAATAATATTATCATGCAGGACTAAATACTTTTTTTGGAACCAGAACGCACAGGGACTTATAACGTCTCCACACAATCCCACATGTTGTAAAACCAGGTGCGAAAAAATTTAACTTGTACTGTTAGCAGGGCATGTTTCTTACGTTTCACAAAATGTGCGATCTTCTGGTTATTACTTACTAATGAAGGAGAGTCGGACCGTGCCCGTATGCTAAGTAAAAGTAAGTTAGATAAACAATGGAAAAGTGTTTCGTGAAAATACTATTCTTTTCGCACAAATGCAAATTTAATAAAGAACTAGAAATGAATGCAAGTCTTTCAATTTATTTTGGGGTCTTTCCGTATCTTTTATTAGAGGTAGGGCCATAAATTTAATTCAGGTACATGTGTTGGTATTATTAACCCTAAAATGGTACCGATGAGTAAATTTTACTCACATAGGGTATACATTTTGTCGCGCACCAGCCAGTTGGCCACTCCGTCATGAGGCTAGAAGCTATATAATATTTTTATGTTTAATGATAAAATAAAAAGTGTACATAATACTATTGTCGCCATCTTTTTAAGTAAGAACATAAACCTAAAATCATTCAAAAAATTAATGTACCATTCCATGGTTAATTATTAATTATTCATTATTAATTGACGCTCATAAAGAAAATTCATTATTATTGTTCATATCAGAAGTCTTTGATTGTCCATTTTAACAAGCTTTAACTTTTTTTCACTTTCAAATTTCAAAAAATTACCACGTCTATTGTCATACGAAAACACCCACATGAAATCTAAAACTCAATCGCGTTTTAAGTGATTTGGTCGATCCTGTCACATCGAAGATCTACTTTGAGTTCGCAGGCTTTTTTATTTCAATCCAAGTCGGTCTAAGCCAGTCTAAGTCGATCTAAATTATAAACGCCGCTTAATTATTTGTAAACCAGATCGCCGCTCAAATATGTATGATTACACGAAATCGGTATTTTAAACCGGTTTTTATCCAATTTTCGTGTAGCCATATAATTTTATCCGGCACACACACATATAAACGCTTCATACAAAACCGGTATCCGCAAATCAAGTTCATGAGGAGCTTCCGTGCGGGTACACAGTCTGCGCACACATCCATGGAAATCGGCCGAAAGCTCACGCATTCCGTTATATTCAAAATCCCGATTTAGAAACTGCTGTAAATTCGCTCATTGTCAAATTCATTTGCAGAAGTCGCATACGCTAAAGAGCTTACGAATCCCTAACGGGAATCGCTGTAATGCATTCCGGACAGAATTCGTGAAGCAAACAATTTTGGTAATGAAAATGTAATCTGTTTTCAAGGGTTTTTCCAAAAGTCCATGACTGACCAATGAACATCACTCGCAGAAATAAGGGAAAAAGAACTTGCGAGCATACATCGGCTATGGGTAGTGTGCTAAACCCAACGGGAAAAGTAATGCGTTGGCATATATTTGGTAAGTTTTTCCCGTAATTTGTGGAAGCATTACCGATTCATAGCCTCTTTATTCATTTTTAACATTGCATATCCTAGGCTGGCAAGGCATAGACAAGGGGAAGTTAATGCTTTCAGTGTTCTAGCATTATAAAAAGAACGCATTTCCGTTATCTAGGATGAATACGAATTGAAGCTTAGACGGCGGCCAATCGTACCTTTGCATGACCCTGAATGTGTGGTTTTTGCATGCTGTTACGCTCTTTGGAAAATCCAATAGCGTATTCTTGCAGCTACTAGGGGGAATCGGTACTCTTCTATTAAACATTTTACTTACCTGTGATGATTTGAAATGCTCCGAGATTTTCATCTTTCCGTTTTATATTGCACACTACCCATAGCCGATGTATGCTCGTAAGTTCTCTTCTCCTTATTTCTGCGAGTGATGTTCATTGGTCAGTCATGGACTTTTGGAAAACCCCTTGCAAGCAGATTACATTTTCATTACCAAGATTGTTTGCTTCACGAATTCTGTCCGGAATGCATTACCGTGATTCCCGTTGGGTATGAAACGGAAAGATGAAAATCTCGGAGCATTTCAAATTATCACAGGTAAGTACAATGTTGCTATAAAAGGACCAATTCCCCCTAGTAGCTGCTAGAATACGCTCTTGGAATTTCCAATGACCATCATAGTAACTCAGCATGCAGTAACTACGCATTCTGGGTCAAGCTTCAATTCGTTTTCATCCTAGATGGCGGAAATGTGAGAATACGATGTCAGAGTTTCCAAAAATTTTTTTTATAAAGCTATAAAACTGAAAGCTCAACCTTCCCCTTGTCTATGCCTTGCCAGCCTAAGACATGCAATGTTAAAAATAAATAAACAGGCTATGAATCGGTAATGGTTCCAGGCATTACGGGAAAAACTTACCGAATATATGCCGACGCATTATTTTTCCCGTTGGGGAATAATAGAAGATGCATGTGTCGTTTGCAAATAGGGATATATTCGTTTTGTTGCAACGAAGGATGTCTCCGGTGTACAGATTGTACAAAATTGGCTTGAGGGACACCAGCTTGAATGTGGTGCTACGAGGAGAGATAGCTGTCTATTTTGACTTAAAAAGTTCTTCCTTGTAAGAAGGAGCCAATAAGTTGAGAGTATGATTTCGGAACTTTTATATTAATAAGTTCAGCGATGAGACATGCATGCCAAAGTTTGTTGACCACATCGAACATAGCCAGACCTGTGAATTGACATCTGTTTATATGCTGAACAATTTTGGATGGTTGTAGCTCGGTGGTATGTTGGGGCTTAAAGCCGAATTGCTCGTCAGGCAGGATGTTATTGAGGGGGACTATCTTATTTAAGCGGAAGAGGAAAATGTGTTCTGTTAGTTTGGCCAGAGATGAGAGTTTTGAGGAAATGTTAAATAATTCTCTTATTTGGGGAGGAATATATTTGCGATCAGTTTCCTGCAGTTTGGATATTATCTTTAGGAGGAATATACAGTATAAAATATTTGCAATGTTTTGCAAGATGTTAGTTGGTAATTAATTGAATATGCAGTTTATAATATCTGCGATACTTTTGCGAGATTTTATTCAGTAAAGCAGAGGTTTGTGATTTTATCAGGACCTGGGACTTTGCGTTTGTTGATATTGCTGACCAAATTCTTGACTTCCTTTAGATTGGTAGGAGGAATTGAGTCAACGCTTCATACTCTTGAACTTAATATTCTCAAAGCGGCTTGTTCAATGCGATCTTCGTTTTCAAGATCGTCATCTGAAGAGAAGTGATCTAGGAATTGTAACTCAAGGGCTTCCACAAATACTTGTGCCAGTTGTGCCATGAATGTGAGACAGCGTAGATTTGGTTTTTGTCGTTCAATATTTGGACAGCTTCCAGAATGAGTCCCTTCCGGACTCGATACTTTTCATCAAGAGCTCCCGTTGATGCCCGGATAATACTTGCTATAAGGTAAGCCTCTATACGTAGACTTGGGTATCCCGTGCTTCTGGCACGTCTCCTGATTTTTATGGAGTGCGGGTGTTCATAAAGACCTTGTTTATCCTCAATTGGGGTTAAAGTCGCTTATTTGACTTTTGCTTTGGAAAATCTTAAGCTTAGGGTTTCTATTGAATTATCACAGTCACAGCTTGTTTCAGGCATAATGCAGCTATAATCATAAGCCAAGGTGACACGAAATACTTGCCAGTTGGCACACCTTTTTTCATTCTTCGGAGGAACAGTAAAGACGTTCTCAATTTGAAAGAGCACAGGCTTTTGGCCTGTGGAAAGAGGACAGGCATATGGTTCCAACAGTGATGTGAAGACAGCATGCGGACCCTGCTGCTTTGTATACTTTACCCACTAGATTGTTTTTAAAAGATACTCAGAGGCAATTATGTGCGCTGATACCTCTACCCAGGATAACAGAGTCTTCAAAGTCAAAAGTTACCCAAAATGTTGTGCATTGGGAGGTCTATAAGCGGCAATAGCACAAAATCAAAAAAAATGGTTTACATTTTAATTGCAGTAGCTTCTGAGCCCTCAAGGAATGGGATACTTAGAACATGATGATTGGTATTCCTTCTTATGAGAATAGCTGTGCCTCCTTCCCTACCTATTAGTCTTTTGGGATACGGAGCTGTCTACTTGCTTTGGGAAAGGTTTTTTGAATGAGTAATATGTCAATTCTCCTCTTGCTAAGGAATCGGAATAGTTCACCTTATTTGGCGAAAATGGAAATCGTATTCCACTTGAGGGTGGAAATTTGAATATCTCTGTTTATTTAGATGGACGTTGGGGTGTTTTACCTGGAAACATGCCCCGAACTATTTTCGCTATTATGAAAGAAGTTGAAAGAAGTTGTACTTGCATGACCTCCAGGAACTGCCCCATTTACACTGAAGATTTGGATGTTTGGTCTGAGGTTTAGCAATGTTATTGGAAAATACCACTGATTGGGCAGTATTTTAGTTTTCTTGGTCTGTTTGAGCGACGGGTTTTTTAACGTTTTTGGTGTATTTGGGACAACCATAATAGCTTACGGGATGTTTCCCGCCCAAGCTTATACATTTAGGTCTATGTTGTGGGGCTTTTGGCAGAAAATAATTGCTTGTGTTTCTTTGACTTGGGGAGGGATTCTGAGAGTAAGGCTGAAAAATTGATGTTTTTGGCGAAGCCGAAGGATTGCGGTTGTTTATTTTCTTGTGCTGTTTGGAAGAATTATTAAAGGAAACTCTTCACTTGATAAGAGGAATTGTACTCTAGCTTGAAGAATCCTCCATACCTAAGTAGCAGGCTTTTTTGGTGTTCGGAGAAGAGGTTGCCTCAGAGGATGAGATTTGAAACTTTCTTTTGTTTTTCTAAGCTCATCTAAGAGTTAATTCAATTTCATTCAAATTTCAATTTGCATTGAATTATCAGGGGACGGGCCTTGCTGAAAATCTATAGCGACAGGGGATATTTCAATGTTACTCATTATGGTAACAAGCTAGCTTACCGTGTGCGTCTATTAGATTTTAGCTTAGCCTATGGTCAACCCAGAAATTGGGTTAACCTTCTCAAAATATGTTTAACCGAACGGTAATTAACATTTTTTTTTTGTTATGTTTTCTTTAAAAAGCAAGATAAAATAAGTAAAATACCAAAACTGTAACGCCAGCACATGTGCTGATATTGAATCTGTTGAATCTTTTTTGACGAATCTTCTTTCCTTCGGGTCCACACGATGTGATTGAATTGCCCTGTGCTGTGAATTGTTGACTAGCTATCTCCTCGGCATTGTAGCAATTAAAATTGCTGTTTGCTTTAACATTTGTCTGAACTGATGTGCTCGTTTCGGCGGCTCATGGCGGTCTAAAAAAGCGATCAGATGAGAACAAATGATATGATGAAATTTGTTGCACAGTTGAAGGCAATTTAATTGTGGACATTCCAGCGTATGGATCGCAAGACTCCCAGGACAAGGACAAGGGACCGTAATAAAAATGCACATGTGCACATCTTCAAGTAGACCAATTTTTGCTTAAGACATTTTATTTAATCGTTGATACATGAAAAGAATAAGATATGGATATATGTATATTTTTTGTGACGCTCATTGGTGAGTTTCCCCGTGAGCTGTTTTTCAAAAGTTTGACAACTCATAGTTCCAAATGCGTTTTGCACACAGTGCTCTGATCTGCTGAGGCGGTAGTCAGAAATAACTTCATCGTGATTTAAAGCGGATCCATTTATTAGCTTGAATGGTTTCATGATGTGCTCATGAAAGGGAAAAGCATCATCCCCAACAAAAACTTACGGGCAAGTTTATTTATTTATTTATTGATTCTGCATCAGCTGGAACTCGTGTTTTTCCAGAAAATAAAGCTTTTCTGAGCGTTGAATCTGCAAAAGCACATGCATCAGCTTTGCTGCTCAAAGCTTCAATGTTAATGCTAAATAATCTATTAAACGGCCCACAGACGAGAGATCTGGTCGACAACTAGATCTGCAATATGCGATATCTGCAACGAAATTCTCTGTCTGTGGGCTAGTCTCAGGTTGCATTTTTAATCTCTGCAACGGTTGCAGTAAATATCAAAATTTTTTGATATTTGGTGGGCGGAGCTTCTTGTCGACGACCACGTTGCTGTGTCTGTGGTGATTTTGAGACTAGAATGGAGATCTCATTTGAATTTAGGGTGACTTAATGGTAACATAATTCGAAATCATTGGTTTAACGGACTGAATTGTGTATGAATATGCTCAACAAGAGTCAGTTAGCATACCTCATGATCCCGTTAATGTTTTATATATTTCAGGAAATATTTATGAACGAAAAGAATAGATGTGGAACAAAAATATCTTTAAATATTTGGCGGCAACGGAAAAAACCATAAATTTTGTTAAAAACCATGTACAAGTGCTGTCTGCGGATGATGATCGCCAATTAAAATTCAATTAAAAAATATTTACGTGAAACATAATTTTAAGCCCTACTGAGGCACAATTGCTGCCAGCTCATGATGCATACAAATTTATAATTTTCTTTGGAAATTAGTAAATACACCCCTAATACGAACAATTACTGCCTGGTTATGATGACCGCCAATTAAAAAATTAGAGGGATCTATGACTAGGCTACAGATGCCTGAAACAAAAAGTAAAAAATTCCTCATATACCCGTGTATATGTACCTGTTTGAAATTACTTTACGTAAAACATCATTTGCTAACAATGCTTACAATGTAATCGTATGCCCTCCATTTTCGTGCGACGAAAATGACCTGAAACGCCCATTCCAAAGCGTGTGTTGCCTCAACGAAAACAACGTTCGAATGAGATTGCCAATTCAAGTTGCGATTACATTCTGTGTCTGTGGCAAATCAATTGAGATCTAGTCGACGACCAGATCTCCGTGTCTGTGGGCCGTTTTATTATCATCAACGACTGCAACACGGACAACGTTAAAAACCCTAGCGCATCAGAACCGCTAGACACACTAATGTTCCAACAACAGTAGATAATTTTTGCAAAATTTTGAGTGTGTATTGAGCTACTTAAGGCCACTACCACTAGCTTCTTCTCATACTTGAGACCAATACACCCAAAGTAATAATAGACCCTAAGCCAATTTAGTTTCGATGACTTCGTCAAAAGTTACAGCGATAGAAAAGTGTTTGGGGCTGCCATCTGAAAAATGTCCAGACCTTAGAAAATTT
>OX376374.1:69041878-69180250 GCA_947369275.1 Nemotelus nigrinus
TCAACAAATGTTTCCATCGGTTCCAAACGCGAGCCGATGTCATTCAATTGAGCACCCATAAACTCCAAGCGTCCTGGTTAACGCCATCGCTCGAGCGGAAGCAAGGTCTCCCACGCTGTCGGCTGCCGTAAAATCTGCCGCAAAGAGTTTTCCGAGCTGATTCCTCTACGCTAGGTGTCCTGCCCACCGGAGTCTACCGAGCTTTATCTTCGTAATTATACCTGCTTTTAGGTAGATAGCGTACAACTAATGGTTGTAGCATCTCCAAAATCGCCCTTCTTCACGTATGGAGCCAATGATTCTACGCAAGACTTTCCTCTCGAATGCTGCTAAGAGGTTAGAATGCCTTTTGATGAGCAACCAAGTCTCGGATCCAAACGTGAGCACTGGCAGGACCATGGTCTTGTACAGCAAGAGCTTGATGTTCGGGTGAATGAGGGATTTGAAGAACCTTGGCAGACTGTAGTACGTTTTGTTGAAATTGAGTAGCCACTCATGTTTTTCTTCCTATATGTTGTTATCAGCTGCTACGGTACTTCAAATTCATTTTCAACTACCCTGAACGTTTGACCAACTCTTGATGTTCTTCTTGCAGATGCTGCCGCCATGTTCTTAGTCTTTCCTTCATTTATGAGCAGCCTCAATTTTTTTGTTTGAAATGCCAAATTCCCTCCAGAATTAATACAGTTTTACCCTGGCTATGCTATCATAGACGGCCTCAAAGTCTTTAAATAGATGGTACAGTGGAATGTTGAATTCCAGACATTTTTCCGTCGCCTGCCTGAGAGTAAAGATCTATTGTCCAATGATGGCTTTAGCGTATTTGGCTATCAGTTCTTTCAGGATAGAGGAGAGTATCTTATAAAAGGTGCTCAACAATGTTATACCCCTATAGTTGCTTCTTTCTTATGTATTGGGCATATTATACCTTTGCGGCAGTCTCCTGGTATCTCTTCATGCTCTCATACGTGCAATATAATTTCATGAAAAGCTTTGTGTCATGTGTGCCCTCCAGAGCTGGTATGCCGTCGGATCCAGGGGCTTTATCAAATTTCACTCAACTCATTGCTTTTCGTTCCTCTTCTATTGCTTAAGGTTTGAGCAAATTTGATTTGGAGAATTTTGCTTTGAAAATACATAGCTATTTCTCATGCTTCACTTAAAGAAAACAAGCCTTAAAAGACTTTTATGAAATGCACGAGTTTGCATTTGCTCCCGTCCTGCGACATGTAGTAACGTGATGGTTATCTCTCCTATCCGCTGCAGGACGTGTAATGAAATAATTGAATGTACTTGTATTAATGGACTACGTCATAATCATGGGTGAACACGAGTGTTCCTCTGCGCTCTGGAACTTTTTAATAGTGACGAAACAGAATCTTACCCAACTTTCATCCAAAACGCATTAAAAGTCCTTCACGACGCTGTATTGAGTGTTGAAGACGAAACATTATTGTGTTTCAACGGTTACAAAATAATGATCAGACTCACTAGCAAATTAAAGCAGCGAATTGATGGCGAATCAAAAAATAACGTAAAAACATACTTGCAAATGTTTCCATAAATTATAAATTAAGTATGATGGCTACAATTTGATTTAATTTTTCAAAACAATTATGTCTGAGTGTTTTCTCTAAACCTCGTTTTATCTTAACGAAATAAAACCCCGAAACTTTCAACGAAAAACTTTATTGTAGGAAAACTATTTAAAAATTCAAGTACATTTAATGCGAACTTCAAAAAAACAGCAAATCGAAAAATTAAATGAAAGAATAGAGTTATTTCACGAAAACGAAAAAGAGATGCTCAAGATATGACAATTGCAAAACGAACTGAACTTCAAAGATGTACCACTAAACTTTTATATTTTTCCAAAACTATCGGTTTTTCTTTTTCCGTTATTTTCAAACAAAGAAACTAGTTTTTATTAAAGCTAAACAAGAGGTATGAGAATCTGTGCTGGTAAGTCTAATGACCTGAGGATTCTCGTGCTGCTAGTTGATGGGCTGCAAACGTCAGTCAGTAGCATCAATATCAACAAGACGAAACCCTGAGTTTTGTTATATCCTAAAGAATTTTATCTAGTGTATGGCTCATTTGTTTCGTTTCCCGCACTAAGCAAGGGTAAAATAAATGATGATTCACAAACATCTTTTGTTTCTATTTAGTCATTGTAGCTGTCCCGATTTGAAATCAAAAGTCCCAATTATTTTTACCTTCTTTCCCGAAATTTAACACACTGGACCTGGCAGCACTAATCAGAGTGCAAAATTTGAAAAAAAACCGTTTACTTTAGACCACTCAGCACCGACTTAGAGCTGAAACTTACTGAAGTGCTATCATAACCAAGGTTAAAAGGATAAGACGCTCGAAAAACTGTTTTTGACCAATAACTTACCCTTTTTTTATAGCTACACTTTACTCATTAAAACAATCAAATGCTTACTATCTGCACAAATCACTATTGAACCTACAAACTTTTTCTAACTCCTTTTGGAAAAACTTGAAATTTTTCCAACACATTCTGAATTAATGACCACCATCATCATCCAAAATACTTTACTTCGTGCAGTATAAACCTTTCTACAACCGATGCCTTCAAATCCGAATCGAACAGAATATTTCATTACGGGGCCGTTGCCAATAAACATTCACAATAAAAGTTGTGTTCGCTGATGAAATGACATTGAAAGTTCCAAACAAAGATCCAAATAAAATAGAAACAACCACCAGGCATTTGCAATAGCATCATTCGCTCACTTTTGCAGTACCGTATCCTTCCTATGCACATATCCCGAACTGGCTAACACAGCACCGAGTCCTACCACTCAATGGTGCAAATAAAAATTTTCCCAACATTTAAGCTGTCCCAACGGAACAACCATCAAGGACATAAAAAGGCAAGTGTGGTCAACTTTCACACTCGGATAGAGTGGTCTCGAGAGATAGACCATGACCAATTGGATGCCTCGGAAAATATTCATAGCTGCTTGGGAAAACTTTGCTCGAGACACAATTTATTATATGCTCCAACAGCTCTGTACTAAACGCTGTTTAGTGTTTCTCGGATTAAAGTTGAACGAAAGAATGTGCCAATGCCTGGTTTTCTTCTTTCCTGCTTTTTTGCTTATGCTGCTTTCCGTTTCGGATCTCGTCCGGTTTCTTTAAGCGATGTCTGGGCGAAAGCACTTCAGCAGCTTCGAATCTTTCCCTTTTGCGTTGCTGCCTGTACTGAATTCATGATGCGAATTTGTCTTTGCCTGTAATCGGGGGTGATTTGATACTGCATTTGTATCAATTGGTTTATAAGCTGGGTAATTTTCTCTGATTTTAGTTTTACGACTTGCCAAATGCTCAAGAGTAAAACGATGTCCCAAAATGGAAATTAGTACTCCTCTGAAATAACACTGCATGAATCAAACCAATTGAAATGTATAAATCTATTAATTTAACTGACCAACGAACCATCAATAATCATCAATTATAATGAGTTAAGAACGGTGTTCCATTACAATAACAAACAAACGGCATGAAATATACTTACAAAAACACAGTTTTAGGACTTATGCGAGAATTTAAGATTTATGCGCTGTAGCTTTTCTATTTCATTAACATTAAATCCATATCGCCTAAAAAGATTTAGAGCTTCTCCCATTAATATTAAATCCTTTCCTATCCTCCTACATAAATCAAATGTGCAAGAATTCAATAACATGCGATTTGGCACATAATTTCTCGAAGTCGATCCTTCATTCAGTGCTGGTCTCCAATCTTACGGCGAAATGCATGAAAATGGAAATTTGTGTAGCCTAACTGGAGCACGCCTTGGCCCGAACCGCGTTCGGTCCCCGTCGGCAAAGTTCACATTCACTCTGCATTAGCTTGTAACTGACGTGAAAATTAGACGTGTTAATTGCTTTGCCAACGTTAATTCTCAATAATGAAACCTTGCCAAATTAGGAAACGAGGCTGGAATACTAATGACCACCAACAATATGTTTGTAATCGAAACAGATTTCTTCGTTCATTTCCGTCAATTTACTGGAGATGCCGCCGCAGTCGTGGACTATGTAGGCTCCAAGGAATTAGGACAAGAACATGCTTTTCGAGCCACTCAATTATCTACTGCCCACATCTTGTAATTAATGTACAGCATGGTGTCAAAAATCGATGATAACCGCATGAGCTTCCCATACACAAATTCAACATCTATATTTCCCTGAATTGTTTAAAGAGGAGATGAAGCGGGTGTGCATATTTTCAATAAAAAAATTTTAATGTTTGATTTAGTTGATCATATCTTAAATAGCACCAGTCCACTAGTTTTTAATTTCACTAGTGTTTGCACCTGAATTTGAAAACCTTTTATTGGAAACTAGCATAGTATATACTTTGCTGTGTCGAAATCTCGTTCCCCTTACAAAGTGGAAGAAGAAAATTGTATGCAGTTCGTACCGAGATTTTGAAGTTTGTGTATTAACATTTCAAATGTAATTATGCAAATTCAAATATATACATACGAGGGTTGATCAATAAGTAATGATAATCGGTTATTTCCAGTCCGCAAAAAAATCCAAAAAGATTTAAAAAAAAAACATATAAATAGGCCACGATTCTAGGGAGGTGCATTCACTTGAATACGAACAGTCAAAGAGAGGTCATCCAAATGGATAAAAACGAGATCAAAGCTGTCATTAAGTACTTCTGTTTGAAAAATATTGTCTACTAGGAACATAAACTGCGACATGGTGAAAACATTTGGGGACTCTGCTCCGTCATATTCTACCGTTGCACGCTGAGCCAAACACCGCGAATGACGTCCAACTACGTTCTTCACTGAAGACAATGTGAAAAAACTCTAGCGCACCTAAACAGCTAGAAACACTAATGTTCGAAGAACAGTAGAAGAATCGTGCAGGTTTTGAGTGCATATTCCACCACATGTGCTGCTTATTACGGCCAAACTGTTTCAAATGCCACGTTTTACTTTCGTCTTAAGAATGCATTATAACTCATATGGTGGAAGGTTTCAGATATTACCACTGGTATGAATTTCAACGTTTATGAGAGCAAAACACGGGTTAATTATATTCGTTATCAGTTGCTTATTTCACATAATTTTGAAAGCAGCATCTCATATAACATCAATGAAGAAAATGCTCAGTGCCTGCAGCACTGTAACTGAAGTTGGTGTTTGGGGCTGCGATCCGAAAAATTTGCAGAACTTTGCGAATTGTAACATCGGTTATTTATTTTCATTATAAATGTTTCCGGTATGTATACTAACTGTAAGCATTTATTGATACAAAAGTAGCACAACCGACTCGTGCTGGCAACCTTTCGCCAGTATCAAAGCCAAGAATATATCAAATCTGCTTCACGTTGTTTAATTACATTCGAAGTTATAGGAGTATAAAGAAATTTAGGGTAACCTGCAGCGAGTTTTTTCAAATGATCGAAAGCTTAATATTTGCTGTTTATTGTCACTACAATATCATTACCATTTGAAAATTCTACGATAAAACCGCTTAATAAAGATATTGCAATTAAACACAAAACCAACAATAGCTGGCAACCCTATCGTGGCTTTTCAACCAAATTTGGCCTGAATAATGTTTATGACAGGTTTCATTAATTGTATGAAATTCGTATTGATTTCATGACTGCACTGGAAGTTATAGGGCAAAAAATTTTATTTTCCTGAGCGAATTTCCAAAACCAAAGACACAAAAATTACCATAGCTGGCTGCACCAATCGAATTTTTAAACCAAATTTTCATCAAACAGAGTTTAGAGTAAGATTCAGCTACTGTGTCAATTTCATGAAAATCTGGTAACTTATTCACATTTCATAGGGCAAAAAGCAGTTTTTTTTCTTTGTAATTTTTCAAGATGGCACCACTGGCACAGACTTGCCCACAATTCAAAATCGCTTCTATCAAATCTGGTCTTACTTAAGTCCAATGCATTCTGTAAATTTTAGCTGTATCTGATTATTGGTTCGTGAGTTTCCGTGAACAGAAGTTTTTGATGCTAAAAATATAGGTTAACTGGGAGAGGGTTACCGTTCTTGTCCGACATGAAATTTCCAAAGTTTTATTTTGAACGTGTAGATAAAGCATAAAATTTGTATACAGATTGGTTTTATTGTAAGAAACGGACATTTTTTGAATATTCGATGGTTTGAATGTTTTCAATTCCAAATTTTTTTTTTCAAAATGAAGACACCAAAATAATCATAGCTGGCAGCTCCAACCGAATTTTTGTACCAAATTTCTACCAAACGTGGCTTTAAGTAAGATCCAGCAATTGTGTGAGTTTCGTCAAAATCGAACGATTCGATCAGAATTTATAGGGCTAAAAACAGTTATCTTTTTTAGTGGTTTTTCAAGATGGCACCACTGGCACAGAATCGCCCGCATTTCAAAATCACTTCTATCAGACCTGGTCCTATTTAAGGCCAATACATTCTGTGAATTTCAAATAATTCTGGTCATCGGATCGTGAGTTTCCGTGAACAGAAGTTTTTGATGCTAAAAATATAGGTAAATTGGGCAAGGGTTACCAGGCGTGCCCGTTATACCATATCAAATTTTTTCTTCGGCTATGTTCACAATGCAAAAGATTTACATATGAGTGGCTTTTTTTAAGAGGTGGCATTTTTTCAACAGAGACGATGATTTGGAGGTTTTCATTTTCAGTGCTTGTCCTAGCTACAGGGTTGCCAACCTGCTCATTAAAAGACACACAAACTTACAATTTAATAATACCAATATATCCTGAAAAGTTCGAAATGATTGAATAACTCTGTCAAAAGTTATCGCAATTTAAACATTTTCAAAATTTCCCGTTCTCTTTTTAGGCACCTAGTGCACACATCAGGTTAAAAAAAATCAAAAACATTATCCGATTCACATGTAACACACGTTCGAAATTTATTTCGTCAACTTAAGTTTTGCAAAAATTATTTGTGTACAGAATAATAGGTATATTCAAAATATCACTAAAATGGCCACCAGCGCCAAACGGTTAACAATAATTGACATTTAGTGAGACCTTGACCTAATCTGCATATACACCAATGTATCCTGAAAGTTTCAGCTCAATCAGATGGCGCGTTCTCGAGATTATCTCACTGAAATTTTTTGATGATATATATATATATATATACATATATATATATATATATATATATATATATATATATATATATATATATATGTATATATATATATATATATATATATATATATATATATATATATATATATATATATATATATATATATATATATATATGTATATATGGAAATATGAATTTTTGGCCGAATCGATTTTAATACATTAGTAAAAACAGGATTCGAACTTTAAGATATTGCCTCGGTAAACTTTTTTTACATCATCCAGTGACTTTTACATCCTTTCTTGGCTCAAGGAACACCTTCGGGGAAAGAAATTTGAAGATGATAGCCAAGTGATTGCCGCTGCTGAGGCATTTTGGGAGAGTCAAGGTAAAAAAAATTTTTCTAAGGGTATCCTGGGTTTGGAAAAAATATGGATTAAATATATTAACTTTTTAGAAGGTTATGTTAAAAAATAAATATGTCTTTTAAGTTTCACCACCTTGGATTATGTTCATTATCATTACTTATTGATCAACCCTCGTATATGTAATGTTAATCAGAGAGTTGGTAATTTTTTCCGACACATGCCACGGTATTAAATGATCTGCTATAAAAGGGTAAATGAAAGGCTATCAAGGCCATATAGGACTACTAAGAACTTCAGATGGAGGGATGACGACCACCTTTGACGACAACTGGAAGTGCTGCTTAGAACACACTTTCCAGGGTGCGAAATAAGCAATGAGGCTGAGGAAGAAGAGGACATTCCTGATCGGATACGTAACTCACCTCCTCTGCTTAAACAAATCATCACGTATGAAAAGGTTGAATGGGCGATCAACTCCTTCAAACCCTTTAAAGCACCAAAACGAGACGGAATTTACCCAGCTCTGCTACAAAGAGCGACAGGGAAACTAGAAACCATTCTGATACACATATTAAGAGCGAGCTTGCAACTCAGCTATATATCAAAATCATTCAGGCCAATTAGCCTCACATCTTTTATATTAAAGAACATGGAAAAACTGATTGACCTATACATGAGGAATGATCTTTTGACAGAAATGCCATTTAAAAAATTTCAATTTGCACCAAAAGGGCAAATCAACTAAATCAGCATACATAAGCTGATACAAATAATAGAAAAGGCATTGGAATGCAAGGAAATCGCACTATGTGCCTTCATGGACATAGAAGCAGCCTTTGACAATGCAAGACATGACTCGCTATACGTCGCTCTCGAAAGGAGGGATGCTCCTCAAGAAGTAGTGAAATGGGCGAGCAAAATACTAAGAAATCAAAGTGTGTTTGCGGAGCTAGGGGAGGCGACGTTAAGGGCAGACACTAGGAGGAGGTGTCCACAGGGAGGGGTATTATACCCCCTGCTATGGTCCCTACTAGTTGATGACCTTCTCATGACCCTCAATAGTAAGGGCCTAACTGCTCTGACATCACGGTAATAATAAGAGGCTCACACATGGATACCGTGAGGTCCAGAATACAAAAATCATTAAATGAAACAGCCCGATGGTGCGAAAAAGAGGGTCTATCCATTAATCATCAGAAAACTAGCATAATACCATTCACCAGAAAAAGAAAATTCCAAATAGGAGCCCTAAATATTAGGAGCACAATCGTATGTCTGCTGGAAGAGGTAAAATATC
Source organism: Nemotelus nigrinus (assembly GCA_947369275.1). Classification (NCBI taxonomy): domain Eukaryota; kingdom Metazoa; phylum Arthropoda; class Insecta; order Diptera; family Stratiomyidae; genus Nemotelus; species Nemotelus nigrinus. The sequence continues at coordinate 69,050,667 of OX376374.1, forward strand.
TAGGAATACACCTAGATAGGAAACTCACCTGGGACAATCATCTAAACAAAATGACATTGAAGGCCACTAAGGCACTCTGGATGACAAAATAAATGCTTGGACGCAATCGGGAACTATTTCCAAGACAGACCCTATGAGCGCACGAACAAATATTGAGACCTAACCTCCTACATGAAGCTGCAGTGTGGTGGAAGAAAACCATACAAAAAACCATACAAAAACTATTAATAGGCTCAACAAGCTTCAAAGCATGGCCTGTTTGCTGATTACAGGAGCAATCAGTTCTACCCACAAAGGGAAGCCCTTCTAAGGCTTAAGCAGCTACACGTCAAAAATCAAGAGGAAGCAGCAAAACAAGCCATTAGCCTACAACAGGCCTACAAGAAAAAATCAGGGGACCTTAAAAGCCACCTTAAAATCTTGGAGGACGTTAGGCCCATAATGGAAAAGTTGAACCTCAGCGACCAAATAAAAACTGAGGCAGCATTCGAGAAGATATTCAAAGTCACAATTCCATCAAGGGACAAATGAAGGGATGAACCACCTCCCTCGTACAAAGGAGCGCAAATGTGGTATACGGATGGTTCAAAGATGGATTGTGGAGTAGGAGCAGGGATCATAGATCCCAAGTGCAAAATGCATTTCTCTCTCCCAAAGGAGGCCACGATCTATCAAGCAGAACTATCTACCATACTAAGAACCTCACAAACAATAAAAATAAGGAACACTAAAAGGGTCAGAATTATGATCCTATCGGATAGTCAAACGACTCTCATGGCTATAAATCGCGAGGCGATCAAATAAATTCAGCTACTCTCCTAGAGTTGAGAGAGGCCCTAAATGTCAAGGGGCACAGAACAGCTTCGAGTTGATATGGATCCCTGGCCATGAGGGGCACCGAGGAAACGAGGAAGCTGATACCAGAGCCAAAAGAAGAACAAAAATGCCCTTCATAGGTCCTTCTCCGTACTGGGCTTTACAAAGGCAGATACGGAAAAGGAAATTAAAACATGGAGCAAGAAAAAGATCAAAGACTACTGGCTTAATATTGAGGGTTTAAAACATTCAAAAACACCTTTGCTTCGATAACAAAAGAGCAAAAGAAGCAGTGACTCTCTGCAAAAGTGGCATAAGAGCCCTATGCGGAGCATTGACAGGACACCTTCCATGCAAAAAGCACCTTCACAAGAGAGGTGAGGAGCAAGACGACCGCTGCAGATACTGTGGGTTCATTAGAAGCCTGAACATCCTATAGGATATAACGCAGAGGAGGCACAATAGACCCAGGAGGTCGCAGTGCTAGGGTCCTTCTGGACCCACTCCAGGCTATCATCATCATCGTCACACGGTGTAGATTGTAGGTCTGGTCAAGATTTGAGCGCTTCATTTAGCTAGCACTTTTGTCAGTCAAACCTACCATTAACGGTTTTCGCCTGATAACACATCAAAAGTGATTAGCATTAACAATTGTCAAAAACTGCGAAACATTTTAGTTTAAATCTATTTATTGGTCTCAGGCTCGAAAATAGACATAATTAACTAGAAATGCAAAATCATGAAATAAATATTTTCATTTCTGATTCAATTTATGAAAAGCACTAACCATAACGCCGAATATTTACTCACAGCATGTAAGCACTTAATGCCTTATTACAACATTAAATTTACTTCTAAACTCTCTTTACACAGAACATTGCATCAAAACGCAACCTCGCAGAGTGCCGGAAGATTTTAATTAAATAATCGGATGCGAGGCTGTCTTTAGCTCTTCCACCAGATAATGCAACTTGGCCGGCATCCAATTGGCATGTAAAAATGAGTTTTACTTTGCCAGAATCCTGGCAAAGAACTTGTGTAATTGAGATGAGATTCTACCCTTGAGCAATCATTTCCAGATGTTCTTTTCAAAAAGCCAAAAATTTATGGATTCCCGAAAAAATTCCGTGCCGAAGGCCTATGTATGCAAGCTTGCTGTAGCTGCCCTTTCTAGGCTAGCCTTCAACCCCATTTTTTGTTCGCCATGAATTTGCCTTGAATCCAGTCAGTCGAGTGGAAGAGAAAATTTTCGCATGACTCTTTCATCTCCGGCATGTAGGTATTCTTAAAAATTAGTCGGAAAAACTTTCTAATTGATCTGACTTGGCAAGTTGTCCCCACTCGACACTCTTAATTGCAGTGTTAATTTCGCGCTGAAAGGCTAGTGGCCATTAATTTCGTCTATGGGTCATTTGTTACGAACAGGGTTGGATTGAATTTCACCACGGTTCTAGGACGATGTCATTGGATTCGTCTTTGGCTACGAAAATGCTTTGAAGTGGTACTTACTTGAACATAAATTAATGAAATAAATCATGACACCGGCATATATGCAGGTAGTTTTGAAAAAAAAAATTATAATTCATCTTTCAGCTGCAAACCTGAGATTCGATTCGAAGACAGAGGAATAATCTAACATTCCAACAAAACCACACTCTTACAATAATTTTCTTCAAATAGTTCTAATTTTTAATACTCCACTACCAAATCGAGCGAACCACTATCCCAGCACACAACCAATGCAGGCAGGATAAACTTGTGAAAAAATCAGTGAACGAGAAATCCTCGATAAGCACTTGACAAGTGGATAAAATTTTAAAAGCTATTATTGATGTGACACTGCCACCGTCGTCGACTTTTCCGCAACGCAAAACTAGGCGAAATCGAGACCAGTTCGAAAAAGGAAAGTTCCACAGGCATTCCGAGGACAATAGCAAGTGATAAGAATATCCTCCAGGCGACTCCTTTTGTTGCTCGATTCTCCGTCTTTTCCTGGATGTTTTCTGCTCGCGTCGTGTAGCCAAAACACAGAGAAGAGCCGAAACGTGAAGATGAATGGCATAAATAAATTTCAGCACAAGAAAAATTTAACATAAAACGTCCAGATGATATTTTCGATAATAAGAAATGTCCTGGTCAAAAGAAAAGTCCAATCATCTGTGGATCCTGTTGATGTGCTTAAGAAACGATGACGACTTTCCGATAATTTTTTTGTTGATGGGTTCGATTGGATGTCAAAACGCCCCAAGGTATGGTTCCCTTATTGATTTGATGTTTGCTCATTTGAGTGATTGCTTGTTTATGATTATCTACAAAAATATACTTGATGGCCAAGATAGAAGAAAGAAAATGTATTTATTTCTGAGCTTTGATTTTGTATTGTGTTGTATTTTTTAATGTCGCAGTTATGCTAAGGACATTTGGCTCTGAACACGTATACTTTATTTAGAGAGAATAGTTTTGCACACTAGTGGTAGTTCTGCCTTTAAATCAACTTACATTTTAGTTTGCCAAATAAAAGCAATTATTTTTAAAATCGATTGGTATTTCAGTAATTCCGAAGAAATAAAAACAATACTTAGTTTTTGTACATAAATTCACATTTTGTCACTGGTATTTTATTCGAAAACAAATAATTGATATTTATATTTCTTACACCGTTTATTAATATAAGATTACACTGGCTAACAAAATTTAATCTTCGTTGTGCCACACGAACTTTTTTAGTATTTTTTCTATGTATTAGGTGTTTTGAATTAAAAAACGTAGTTATTTCTTTTACGAATTTTATTTGTTTAAGAAACATATATTATAAAGAAAATAAAGAAAATAGTTCTCTAGAAACATGTGAATAATGTAGTTTACAAATTAAAGGTCTACTATTTTCTGGAATATTTGGCTTCCGGTTGGTTCTTTTTGACCGTCCAGCAGTAGTCAGCCAACATCATTGGTCTCCATCTACCCTGATAATGCTTCTTTGTCTTTGTAATGTCATGATGGAACCTTTGCCCATGGTTATCACTTACGTGTCCTAAACTCTCAGGGAAAAAATCCAGATGTGAGTCAAGAAAATGAATTTTAAACGACAAATTGCAACCCAAAGCTTCATATGTCAAAAGAAGCTTGTTAATCAATCTTATATGGCTTTCACTGTTACGGTTACCCCAAAAATTTCCAACCACGTTCTTAAGGCAATGCCAAGCTGATTTTTCTAAAACGTTCAATTTTTCTTCGAATTTAGGATCTTTTACTAATTCCCTGATTTGAGGTTCTACGAAAATGCCCTCTTTCATTTTAGCATCACTTATTCAATTGGCTTGAAGTCGAGTGTTGTGAATCTTCATCTTTGAACAATATAGATGGAACTTGTATAGGTAAATTGTCAGTAAGAGGAACAGGTCTTATTGCTGAAGACAAATTACGGTATCAAACTGTGTGTTTTGCCTTTAGATTTATTATTTATTTTTTATTATTTAATTATTTTTATTGGAGTAAGACAAAAATAGCAGTCTGAAACATGAGAATAGCAAAGGGCTTATGACGTGATCCTTTCTTTCAATCAGTTAAAGTTTTTACACATGTTATGCAGCAAATATGTGGGGCCCAAGATTTGTCTTCATAAGCCACCACAAAACTCAAACACTCGCAGTAACACTTCCAAATAAGAACAGCAAAATTTCGCCTTTGATTTTTGAAAGTCAGTTCACAACAAATATAACAAAAAGTGGTGGGATTGTTAATAAACTTTTTCGACATATTCGCGCACCTAAAGAAGTTTATTAAAACTAAAAAAGTCTAGCGCATCAGAACCACTAGAAAACTAATTTTCGAAGAAATTTTCTGTGAGTGAAAAAAAAATGTGGAAAGACGTAATACACTTTTTTGTAGAATCATATCAACCATTCCTTATCCAAAGCAATAAAATTCAACTATAACACAAATGATGAAAATGTTCAGTGCTGCCAGCACTTTCCCAACGAAGCAGCAATAAGTTAACTATAGCAAGCTCATACTTCAATCAACTTATCCTTTGAATTTCGTTCTCATCTGAGGATTTCATCGGAAGTTTCAGCGGTTAAACGTTGCTTGAGGCTGCCATCCGAAAAATGTTCAAAACTCGGAAAATTTAAAAATTGGCTTCCTATTTTCATTGCAACTGCTTTGCATATGAGTATGTAATTTGAAGCAGCTGTTGGTGCAATATTTACGAAAATGGCTAATGCTGATTACCCTGTGTCAGCAGCAAAGCAAAATATATACCAAATCTGCTTCACGTTAAGTTAAACCCAACCAGTAAATTTCGTTTCGATTGTATCACTGCGCTGGAAGTTATACGGATGAAAAGAATTTTAGGGTAACCATCCTCAAAACTTTTCAAATTTTTAAAGCGTTAATATTTGCTGTTGATTTTCATTGCAGGATCATTCCCATTTGCAAATCCAATGACATAATCGCTCAGTAAAGAAATTCCACAAAATTACAAAAAATGGTCATAGCTGGCAGCCTTTTCATGATTTTTGTACGAAATTACTACGGCATTTGGTTCATATTAAGGTCCATTTACTGCATGAGCTGCGTTTTTATTTCTACACTGGACCGAAAGTTCTTGGAAAAAAAGCTTTATTTTGCTGAGCAAATTTGCAAGATCCAGGAGACAAAAATTACCATAGCTGTCAACTCTATTCTAATTTTCAGCCAAAATTTCATCAAAATGTTATTTAAAATCGGATCCAAGTACGGTGTGAATTTTGTTGAAATCTGATGGCTGAATCGGAAATTATAGGCCAGTGATTTTTCAAGATGGTACCACTGCCACAGGGTTGCCCGTATTTCAAAATCACTTCTATCAAACCTGGTCATAGCTAATACAAACATGTTCTGTGAATTTCATTATGCTCGGATAATCCGGTCGTCAGTTCTCGTGAACAGAACTTTCGAGTGCTGAAAATAGAGGTAATTTGACGATGGGTTACCGTTCTTGTGCAAATCTGAATTTTGAAAATTTCAGATTGACATGATGGACACAAGTAAAAATTTATCAATGCTTTGAATTTTTTGTCCAAAATCAAAAATTTTTGAGGAGGGTCAATGATTTGAAGGATTTTTGTTCAGGAGCCTGCCGTAGCTACAGAGTTACCCGCAATTTCTTGAAAATCCACGTGTGTTAAATTTTAGTCAACGTTTATACGTTCTGATCCACCGCTCTGATCCAATGTTTTTGTCAGAAGTAATGACAAATCAGAATTTGAAAAAAATCCTTGCTTACTTTATTTTAACAAAAATTTACACTGCTTGGAAATATAGGAGTACCTCAAAATTCACTAAAACGCTCGCTGCCTCCAATATCTGAATTTAATTTACCTACGATATACATCTACGTCCTCCGAAAATTTCGGCTCAACCGGATCGGCCACTCCAGAGATTATCTCTTTTAATCATTTTGCTGATATATATATATATATATATATATATATATATATATATATATATATATATATATATATATGTATATATGTATATATACATATATATATATATATATATATATATATATATATATATATATATATATATATATATATATATATATATATATATATATATATATATATATATATATATATATATATATATATATATATATATATATATATATATATATATATATATATATATATATATATATATATATATATATATATACATATAAATATGAATTTTCGGCGAAACGAGTGAAATAAAAATTAAGATTAATAGCGAAAACAAATATATAGCGCTCCTTTTTCACGTCCGTTCATATGCATTTATCGCTAATAAATTGAACTTGACCTCATCACAAAAAAAAACACAGGGTGATTGAAAAAAAATAAGTGTGTTTTCATAATGAGGGTAAGTAGTCAAAGCACGATCACCTATCAGAGTTCGTGTGGCATGACCACTGTTGATCAGTGCTATTAGCGGTTCAATGTTTAAATTTTGTAAAATTTTTAATTTTTCGTAGTTGTTAAACATCTTTCATCACCTACAACATGCAACGTAATCATCGAATCGAAACGAAATTACCAATGTGGACTTCTGTCAACGTCACGCAGCACTTGGCATGTTCATTATTTTCTGCACCAATAGATGCTACCCTGTAATTAGCAGATGACAAACATCCGCAATGAAAATAAGTAAGAAATATTTGAGTTATTGAAGTTTACGAAATTAAGCGGATAGGATCATCGTCATCGGATCAAACTAGCACATGACCTTCAATACAGGTTGGTTGTAATAAGAAACACGTTTGGTAGAACTTGCATTCAAAAATTACAGCAATTCTCAACTTTTCTTTCAAAGTTTTGGATTCTCCAAGGCTCTTGCCTTAGTCCTACATTATTTAATATTTATCCATTTCACATTCTGGTGTCCAAATATATATTTTCCTGTGGTCAGCGAAAACCAAACAAGAAAAATTAATAATATAAAAATATTTATTCAATTTTTGCTTAATTCTTTGTTATTCAAAAAAAAAATTAAAATTTAGTTTAATGTTATGGTGTGTATTGGATGCATGAGATGAACCACTTTTGGTTCCCAGCTGATGTGCTGGTGTCGGCAACGGTGCTTGTAGCCTGATAACCGGTACCAAGCGGCGAATGCTGCAAAATACATTTACCTGATCAGCTACGAGGTAATGATTGGGTTTGAGTTGCGGGTATATTTTGATAGAGTAAATACTTATAAAAATCCAAAAAGAGCGTTAAATTAATTAAACTGATTTGGGAATTAATTTTTTTTCTCAGAGTTTGATCGATGAAAATGAAGTTAAGTGATTTTTAGTCCAAAATTAAAGTGAAGTAATTTGGGTTGGGCAAATTGTGTCCTAGAATTGAGTTGGAGTAATTTTGAAACAACCGGACTATATCACGGTCGTGAATTGGAGGAGGTTGAATTGGGAAGTCTCAACGGATGTGTTGCAATCGCCTGAAAGGTAGTTCAACGTACCGTTTACAATCCAAAAAGATATGAAACTCATTGTAAATCCGTTATATTTATCCACCATCACAGGAGGCTTTCGTCAACAGATAAGTGCATGAACAATTTTCAGTGTAATAGTAACTGGAAATAAAAACAAATATTTCTTACTTCAACCCGCAAGACTTTGAAACATCAACTTGAAAATTGTCAGAGCTGGTTGAACAAACAACCACACGGATAAAAACCTTGTTCGATCAATGTATGATGACTTGTGTCTCGGGTGGGAAATGTTGGCTGAGAGTTAGACGCATTCTTGGTTCTAACACCTCGGACCTAGCCTAACCTAACTGTTTGAATGGAACTAAAGGCGAACTAAAAAAATTTTTCAAAGAGTAATAATTTCGGTTACGTAATAGACACCCAAGTAGAAATAGAGTTGCGTCTGTGGTTTATTCCCGTCAAGTGGCTTCCAACTGAATTTCCAGGCTTGTGAGCCGATCCTCGCTCGACGGTTCATAGTTCTAATTTGGAGTTAGCAAGAGGCCCCCACGCCTATCTCTGATGTTCTAGACCGGACCCAAACGAACCAAAGCCAACTTCTAACCTACGTAGACCAGGCGGGTAATAGCTGATGAAAATCCTAGGAAATATCATGAACAACCAATGCTTCCTCAAAAAGGGACCGTATGGTGTACATTATGGCATTGCAATCACCATAATTTCAGACCGATACTGTGTTATATTAACGTATTATTTTTCTCCAAACTTAATCGTATTGTCATATAGGACGTTTACTTTACACAAGACAGTGCTACCATTGGTTTGTTGCAGTCGTAATTTGATGATCGCGTAGTTTTGAGAAATGTAAAGCTGACCGAGCCTGCTCGTTATTGCATTTCGTCCCCTGTGAACTTTTCGTGTGCGAATTTCTGAAAAGCTAAGCTTATATTAATAAGCCAATCAGAATTCAAGACCTTAAGAACAACATTAATGCCGTTTTGAAAAATGTCAACCATCGGATCAGTATCTGCAAAGTCAGGCGCTGTATACTTTGAGTGATATCATTTTTCACAAATATAGGTCACGAAATAGAAAAACACCCTAGCGCACCTGAATACTAATGTTCGATGAACAATAGAAGAATCGTGCAGGTTTTGAGTGCATATTGCTACAACCTGTTTTGAGTGCAACATTTAAACTTATAAGATGGAAAGGATTTCAGGACTACCACTTGCATGTATTTCAAGATTTAGGAAAAGCAAATACTACAAAACTTTAAAAGCAGTATAACATAAACAAAGAAAATGCTAAGTGCTTGCAACACTTTACCAGCACTGCAACTAAAAGTCTCCCACAACTGCCTTAACTGCTCATGATATGAATACTTAATGTAAGAATTTATTGATACGAAAATAGCAAAAGACGCTTTGCGCTGGCAACCCTTCGTTAGCATCAAAGCCAAAAAATATCACACCTGCCTTACATTGAAATCAGCCTATCCTGCGAATTTGGTTTCGATCCGATGCCTGCATTGGAAGTTATAGGAGTACAAAGACATTTAAAAAGACAGTCGCAAAAGTTTTCAAATTTTCGAAAATTTTAAACTTGTTGTTTATTGTCACAACAAGCTCATGATCGTTTGATAATTTTACGATAAAATCGCTTAATACAGATAGTGTAAAAAAATACAAAACCAACAATAGCTGGCAACCTTTTCTTGACTTTTTAATGCCTATTATAAGTTCCGTTTACCATATGAAATTCGTTTTGATTTCAAAACTACACTGGATAGGGCAAAGAGCTTGTTTTTTCCTGAGTGAATTTTCAAAACCCAGGACACCAATAATACCATAGCTGGCAGCAACAACCAACTTTTTCAACCAAATTTTCACCAAACAATGTATAGAGTAAGGTTCAGCTACTTTGTTAATTTCACAAAAGAACAATAAGAACAAAATAGAACAAAAAGCAGTTTTTTTCCTTATATATTTTCAAGATGGCATCACTGGCACAGAGTTGCTTGCATTTCAAAATTGCTTCTATCAGATTTGGTCCCACTTAATACCAATATATTCTGTGAATTTCAGCTGTATCTGATGATTGAGTCGTGAGCTCTAGTGAAAAGAAGTTTTTGATGCTTAAAATGTAAGTAAATTGGAGGAGGGCTCCCGTACTTGTCCAATGTGAAATTTCAAAAGTTTCGCTTTGGTTGTGTAAAAAAAGCATAAGGTTTTATATGAGCTAGTTTTCACTGTAAAAACCAAAAAATTTCAGGAGAGTCGATGGTTTGAAAGTATTCACTTTCAATGTCTGTCGTAGCTGCAGGGTTGCCAGCTCGTTGAATTCAATGAGTCTACAACTAAGTAATATCAAGATGTATTTTAAGTTACATAATGATTTGATAATCTGGTCAAAAGTTATCGTAATTCAATAAAATTCAAATTTTCTCAAACTCATTTTAGTCGCCTAGCGCACACAAAGGTTGTTAACCCTATGTGTGCGCTAGAACAATATTATCATATTCACAAAAATTCAAAATTTGTTCCAAATTCATTCCAGAAACTTTGTTTTTGCAAAAGTTATTTGTTGACAGAATAATAGGTATATTTCAAATATCACTTAAATGGTCGCCGGCGCCAAAAGGTTAAAGATGATTAGCTTTTTGTGAGACTTGGCACTATTCCGCATATACACCAATGTATCCTGAAAAGATCAGCTCAATCGGGTGGTGGGTTCCTGAAATATTTTTTAAGATATATATATATATATATATATATTTATTTATTAATTTATTAACATACGGACAAGCTGTCCATTAAAGCAATAAGTACAATAAATGCAACTTAATACTAACTTACAATAACTTTAAGAATAAATAAATTGAAAAATTTAGAACTTAATTAGTTAATACTCGTTATTAATAACTCAAACGGGAAATAGTTCAAGTTGCCTAAAAACAGCTTTTATCACATTAATCTTAACATCAAACGAATGAACATAGCTCCATAATTCATTACCTGTGCGCTTCATGCGCTCTAAAGGGGAGTGGAGGCTAAAATTTGTTTTAAAATTATGTAGGTAAAAAATATCGTTGCTTCTTGTTGACCTAGAAGGAGTTCTTAGGCCGACATCCGCAAGCAACTCAAATGAATCAATTTCCCCATTTAACAATTTAAAGAGGAATATTGCGTCAGTGGTTTTCCTTCTAGCTTTAAGGGAGGTTATGTTAAGAAGGGACATAACCTCAGCGTAATTAATATTGGCCGGTAAAGCATGTAGTTTGAATGCAACATATTGCAAGAATTTATGCTGAATTCTTTCGATTGAATCAGAGTGAGTACCATAATAAGGATTCCATAGCACTGATGCATAATCAAGTTTGCTGCGTACAAGAGAAAAATAAAGTACTTTTATTGTATTTAAGTTGTAAAAGTCTTGAGTGTTCCTAATAATGAAGCCCAACATTCTATTTGCTTGGTTAACAATATCTTTAATATGAGGTATAAAACTAAGAGAGGTATCGAAAGTCACACCAAGGTCTTTCACAATGTCAACATGCTTAAGTGGAAGATTATTGATTGTGTATGTGTGATTGTAATAAGTTTTACTTCTATTAAAGACAATAAATTGACATTTCTTTATATTAAGTTCAAGACAATTGTTCACGCAATAATTGTAAAAGTTGTTTAAATTGGATTGCAAAATTTCAATGTCAGCTAATGAAGTAATAGTTTTAAAAATCTTACAATCGTCAGCAAATAGCAAAAATTGAACATCATGAAAAATTAAACTGATATCATTTATAAAAATTAAAAAGAGCAAAGGGCCAAGATGTGATCCTTGTGGTACACCTGAGGAAGGGAAAAATGGATAAGAATAGTGATTATTGATTTTAACTAATAGAGACCGTCCTCGCAGGTAGTCGCAGAACCAATCATAGAATTTACCATGAATTCCAAAGTTTTTCAACTTTTTCAATAGCAGGTTTAAGTTAATTTTATCAAAAGCTTTACTAAAATCTGTGTAAATAGAGTGAACTTGGTGGTAAGATTCAAGTGACTTGTAAAGATAATTATGATAAGTAAGCAAATTAGTTGAGATTGATTTACCACTTAAGAAACCATGCTGGTTGTGAAGAAGTAGGGGCCTTAAAATTGGGGTTATGTAATCGGTTACGAGACTTTCGAAAACTTTAGGTATCGTTGATAGAATACAAATTGGGCGGTAATTCCGTACATCCGATCTCTGCCCAGATTTAAATACGGGTATCACAAAGCTTGATTTCCACATATTCGGAAAAACACCACAATTTAATGACCTATTGAAGATATGTAGAAGTGCTGGGGCCAAATTAGAAGCACAATTTTTTAAAAATACAGGCGGGATTCCATCAGGTCCAGCATTCTTACTAACATCTAAAGACGATAGCTTATCAATAAGACTATTTAAATCGACTACAAAATGTGAAATAGTTACATTCGTATCCGTAGTAGTTGGATTATATTGACATGAAGAATCACTGAAGACTTTAGAAAAAGTGGATGCAAACATGTCTGCTATTGCTTTTCTATCTGAGCTGAAAATATCATCCATAAACATCGTCGTTGGGAGTGATTTTTCTTTTCTAATAGAGTCGATGAAATTCCAAAAGTATTTAATGTTATGAGGTATTGATGACTCCAATTTGCGAAAATAACTTTTGGAGTCTAATCTAAGTAATCGTTTACAGCTAGCTCGTAAATTAGAAAAATTATAATAATCATTTAAAGAATTAGTTTTTTTTATATTTTAAATGAGCAAGTTTTTTCTTCTGAATTAGCTTTTTTAACTCCATAGAAAACCAATCAGGAAAAGTGCTTGGTCGAAAATTGACCACGGGAACTGTTTCACTAATAATTGTATTTACTGTAGAATAAAAATTTTCTACTGACTCGTCTATAGTCGAGGCATTCAACACAGCTAGCCAGTTTACGCTCTCGAAAGCACTATTAATGAAATTATAGTCGGCGTGTTTAAAATTACGATGACTTATAACAGCATGTTCATTGGAAATCTCGTTTGATTTTTGAAACCGAATGGTAACATCTAAAGGCGGATGATGCAGATCGATCGGAAGAAAAGGATGACTGTTGCCTTTTACAGACAAATTATTAAAATTCGAAAAAATTAAATCTAGCGTTGAGTTATTAGTGTTTGAAACATTATTAAATTGACTACAGTTTAAAAAAGAGAAAGCTTCAATTATTGTGCTCTGTTTCAGACAATTAATTCATTGTGTCCATTCCTGTTGATCCCAGTTGACTCCAAGCAAATTGTAATCGCCAGTAATAATGAATTGAGAAGTTGGATATTGATAAAAACAGTGTATAACGTCTTCCGTATGCTTATAATATTTATCGGGTGGTGCATCTGGCGGTAAATATACAGTTGATATAATCAACCTTTTGTTATTGACTTTAACTGATACGAAAAGCTGCTCTACGTCGACATTTTTAGATGATATCAAACTAGATTGAAAGTTATTAGATATAGCTATCAATACACCACCACCTTTGGTTTTGTTGGAGGTAATATCATCACGATCACAACGATAAACATTGTAGCCTTTAAATCCCAGCTCGGTAGTTTTGTGGTACGGTTTAAGCCATGTTTCCGTAAAAATGATCACATCGTAATTGTTTATTAGTAATGATTGGCGTAAATCAGGTAATTTCGTAGATAATCCACGCGTGTTTTGTTAATAGATAATCAATTCTAGTTTTTTGTATTATGCGGGACAATAATTTTCGGGATACCGTTTACGTATTTAATAACAGCAAGAGGCTGACTTTTTTTCTCCTCCTCAAGCTGAGCATAAATACTTCTGAGAAAATTTATTTCGTGAATAGTCCTATCACGTGTTATCATCAAAGACCTGCTTTTTAAAAATTCGCTCTGTCTATGTTTTCTCCTTACAACATCAAGTGCAATATTTTCGCACGGAGTAATCACTTTGATAACACGATTAAATGACGGTTTAGGTCTACCCAATCGCATAACTTTGATGTCAGTAGAAGTCAAAACTTGTGGGTAAAGCACCTTGTTTAGAATTTCTAAAGTTGAATTGAGATGGTCGTTCGGATTGATTTCAGGAACACCACGGATTATAAGGTTTGGAGACCTGCGTTTACGCTCCTCAATTTCGTAAATGACATCATCAATTGTGAATGTCTTAGTTTGCGATGCCTGAAGAGATTTTACTTCTTCTTTAAGGTTATCCACGTCATTTCTCAAGCTAGCCACTAAGCCACATAATGTACTCAACTGCTCCTCTTTCTTAGTACACATCGTGCAAACAAATAAAGCTCTCTTGTTAGCAGATCTCAGCGCTGAAATCGCTGACCTGGAAAGCTCGGCGCATGTTGAATGTTGCGGTCTTTTGCATCTGTCACAGAAGAAATGATCGTCAGCTTTGATCTCTCTATCACACGACGAACAAGCGCTCAAGCTTATGATTGACATAACAGTAGGTAGAAGTGAATCACCACAATGAAGATAGCTTTCGATATGAAGCTTCGGCAAACCAAAACAAAGGATAGGAATGCGAAATGTGAGGCTGATTTAACACAAATTGCACACTAATAATAATGAATTAGTTCAGCAAAAATATAGGGTAAAAGTAGTCACTCACGAAAGTACACTTTTTATTAATTAATAACGTAATTTATATGAACAATGGGAAACTTCGATTGACAGCGAAAATATCGTGACAGTTCACTTGACAAAAGCTCGAGTTATGTCATAATAGACATAACCCGATATAGACATAACCCGATACAGACATAACCCGAGTTATGTATATATATATATATATATATATATATATATATATATATATATATATATATATATATATATATATATATATATATATTTATATATATATATATATATATATATATATATATATATATATATATATATATATATATATATATATATATATATACATACAGGGTGACTAATTATGAGGTTTGGTTTTTAATAAATTAAAGTATTAAAAATTTTATTATAAGTAGAAAGAACAATTTAAAGATTATCTAATTTAAATGTTGACCGTAACTATGCCGTAAATGGTCCAGCATAGCGACCGGTATTTCGCGAGTAATGCTGGCTTCCAAAGCATCGATTGAAGCTCATTTATCCCTGAAGACCAGAAATTTCGTGTAACCCCAAATAAAATAATCTAAAGATGTGATATCACATGATCTAAGCGGCCAATATACTGGTCTAAAACGTGAAATCAGGTTCTCACTAAAATGATTTCTCAATAAGTGGTTGTTTCTCTCGCTGTATGCGAA
Source organism: Nemotelus nigrinus (assembly GCA_947369275.1). Classification (NCBI taxonomy): domain Eukaryota; kingdom Metazoa; phylum Arthropoda; class Insecta; order Diptera; family Stratiomyidae; genus Nemotelus; species Nemotelus nigrinus. Next base: position 69,065,783 of record OX376374.1, read on the forward strand.
GGAGCGCCGTCTTGTTGAAACCAAAGTTCATCAATACCATGGACTTCAATTTCAGATACCAAAAAATCCGTTAACATGGTGCGACAGCGGTCGCCATTGACGGTTACGTTCTGACCGGACTCATTATGGACCGATGATTCCACCGGCCGATAAACCACACCAAACTTTACATTTCTGTCGCTTTAACGGTAGCTGTTGAAGCTCTTCAGGTTGTTCATCAGCTCAAATACGGCAATTCTGCTTATTGACGTATCCATTGAGACAAAAATGCGCCTCATCACTGAACAAAATTTCGCGATAAAACAGAGGATTTTGGATTGGAAAAATTTAGATACGTGGTTGCGGTGTAAGTCTTTCTATGATGATTTGTCAAACAATAATGAATAAAAATTACATTACAGTTTGACAGGAGTCACGCGTGATTTGTCAAAATCACCCTGTATACATAAACATATAAATTTTTGTCCGAAGTGATTTTTAGTCAAAACAAAATAAAGCAAACGAAAATGTTTGCCTGTACAATTTGTTCTTTGATTTTTACGTTTACTTTACAGCGTATAATTTGGCGGAGCCTTTACACTTATTGTCTTGCATTTTCCAAATGCTTTGTATATGATGAACGTTATTGTTTCATTACTCATATAAGTGGTTTGAATAAATTTTCCACTAAATTCAAAGTAAAAGAGAATCACGCAAATCATTTTTTTTGTCTTGTCTGCAATTAAAAAGGTACTTGTCTGCAAATAATCTTTAAGTATTCATTTACTCTGAAGATGAAAAGCTCAGGCAATCTTAAAAGCCAGCATATTTACTTTCAAATGTCTATCAAATATAGTCAGGATCAATTGTGATGTCGAAGGAGACTTGAAAGAATCTTACGAACAACGATAACTCCTCTAGAAAGAATTCATGTTTGATTGCCATTGCAGCACCTTTCTCCCGCGCTAGAAATATCATATAACAAGCGTTGTCGAGCCAGTAACTCCTTGAAATGTTTATTCGCATTTGTACAGCACTATTTTCAAAAGTGTAGTTCCACTTTGTAGCTGACGGTATTTGGTTGTAATTAGCGCTATTATATGTGTGGATAAGAAATATGGCTTATGCCTCATGTAAGCAATAAGGCAGTAGAATTAAAAACGCAGCCGCGGATTATGACCTTATATTACAAAAGTTCTACACTCATCGTTAATGAGCATGCTTTAAATCATGGGTGGCCAACCTTTTTAGCAGCCGGGCCAGATTTTAGAAATGATATTTCCTACTGGGCCGTACAACAAAATTTCTTTTATTATTCAAAGCAAGCAATATATGTAGTTTTTTAAAGAAAATATTGAAAAATGAGATACAAACATATTTATTAGATTAGATTTCGGCAATACAAAAAATAAAACTAAAAATAAACAATATATAATAAATTTTAATGAGACGTCTAATTTTGTTTATCAGAACTAAGTGCATCAGTGCTAATAACGATTGATGATGTTGCTACACGCAAACAGTTTTCCAAATGCCCATCAGTAATTCGTGTTCTCATCTGAGATTTAATATGCTTCATTCGACTAAAAAGCTGTTCACACGTGTAATTGTTTCCAAATAGCGAAATCGTCGATAGACCATGTTTGTAAAATGCAGGATATTTCTCCTTGTCTAAATATGATTTGTAACACTCTTCCAAACCAACCTGATTGAATTTCTCCTTTAACTGTGCATCACAACACATTTCACAATGTTCTATTTGTAAGATTTCTGGCAATAAATTCACGTCTACGGAGAATGGCGTTGCAAATGCAGCAAAAAGTACACGATGCTTTTTAAAATCTTGAAATCGGTTATCAAATTCCAGGTTCAAGTCGGATATCAACGAAGCGTATTTATCCGCCGCTATTTGTGTGACGTCTGGTTGCAGTAATAATGTAGGAAAGTGAGTGAAGATTTTTGTTTCCAACTTTTGTTCCCAAAGCCCAAGTTTCATTTGGAATGCGGAAATAAGATCATACATGTTATTAATTAGTTGATCTTCCCCTTGTAGACGAGCATTAACAACATTTAGGTGGCTAACTATATCGACCAGAAATGCAAAGTCGCTAATCCACTCCTTGTCTTCAAATTCTGGGATACTTTTTGACTTGCTTGCGAAGAATAATTGTATTTCTTGTTTCAAATCAAACACTCTTTTCAACATTTTGGCACGGGTCAGCCATCTTACTTCTGTATAAAATGTAACGTCATTAAAAAAAAAGACTTAAGAAACTCTTGGAACTGACGGTGATTCAACCCCTTCGACTTAATAAAGTTCAATATTTTGATGACCACCTTCATGACATGATCCATTTTAAGGGACTTGAAACATAAATTCTCCTGGTGAATAATGCAATGAAAATTTAGCATCGAAGTATTTCCAACTTTTCAGGCCTTGTTTTCAATCAATTTGACTAAACCTTCGTGTTTCCCAACCATTGCTGGAGCACCATCTGTCGTTAAGCCCGCTAGGTTGTTGAGTTGTAACGAAAAGCGATTCAATGTCGATGTAACCTAACAAATCTCGTGAACAAGTGGTGCCCTTAAGTGGATACAGAGCGGTTAATTCTTCTATTTTGTTCAAATGAACATCAATACTCCTGATGAAAATTACCATTTGAGCGGTATCTGTTAAGTCTATGCTTTCATCCAATGCTAGAGAATAAAATATGAACTTGGATGCTCGATTTTGTGAATTATCTTCAATGTGTTTTCCAATGTCATCCACACGCCTACTAATAGTTTGACGAGACAGGCTTATTTTTGAGACATCCGTTTTCTTTTCTGGGCACATAATTTCAACGACACTCTCCAAACATTCCTTAACCATTTCACCATCTGAATATGGCTTCGGTTTTTTTGCTAGTATCATGGCTACTGCATAACTAGCTTTTACATAGCATGTTGACTCTTGAGCCACTCTAGTAAATATCTGACGTTGTGCAGAAAGTTTTCTTTTTAATTCATTTACCTGGTCTTGTCGAAATTGCCATTCATACTTATCAAACTTCATTGCATGCTTAGTCTCGTAATGTCGTTTAATGTTATATTCTTTCAAGACAGAAACAGAATTATTGCATGTCAAGCATATTGGCTTTGTTTTCAATTCCACGGAAAAATAGTTTATAGTCCATCTGTCTTGGAAACTTCTCAGTTCTTCTGTGACTCTTCTTTTATTTGGTGCAACATAGGTACTAGTTGACGCCATTGTGAGTCTTTGTTTTGAACAAAATAAATAAACTAAATGACAAAGTATTGCCTAACTTTCTGAAAAAAGGATGAGATAATTGTAATGCATTGTAAAAAATATATAATGCCATTAAGAATCTGATTCGGACTATTTCATTAGTAAAATAAAAGCAAAGCATGTAAATAAAGTAAAATACTGATGAGAGGCCTTTAATTTTTTTGTACTAATGAACTTGAAAGTAGATACTTAGAAAAAGAAGAAGTGGTAAGCACGGTTGGTAATTTGGTTAGGCATCCATAATTAAGCACAAAACAAAAACTAGAACTCTACAAATTCAAAGCCAAATGCCACGGATTTATTTAAAAATAATAAAGGCTGGGTTTTCTAGCCTGCACTATATTTAAAAAGTAGAAAGGAGTCGGTATAGTATAAATCTCAACACACATATGGCGATAACAACACAATGAAAGCGACCACACGTCCTACGGCTTTGCGAGCTTACCACAGACTGGCGGTCGCATCCCGTCCCACATCCCGCATTCAGACTCACGACTATCTACGCAACATCAACGTGCGCGCTTTTTAAAATCAACTTAAGCACTGGGTACACAGCAAGCGATCCGGCATGACGTATATTAAGTTTTGAACGCTGTGAATCAATTTGCTGAGATACTTCCATATATGGGATATGATCTTTACTACGCACGATGGAATATTCTTTTGGGGGTTTTATGTACACTGAAAGAAAAAATGTAAATGTGGTCCGCGGGCCATAAGCAGACACTCAGCGGGCCGCATGTGGCCCGCGGGCCGCCTGTTGGCCACCCTTGCTTTAAATACTCCAGTGAAATATGTATCTTTCCGGAACTACTGATTATAACCAACCATTTTGTCACAATCAGCAAAAAACCTTATTCAAATTTAAACTTTTTCAAAATTCGAAATTGTTGCCACTAAATCAGCTTTACGATGAATACAATCGGCGCAACTGATATATGTATTTGAAAATCAAAATTCGATAGAAATCTATTGAGTTTCATTCGAGAACAGCTAATCACTGCTAATGCACAATTAGCCGCCAGTAAAGAAAACCAGATGCCCATCGAACATCTGGTCTTCTATTCAGCGAGAAAATGCTGAAAATGTCCGAAATCGACCACGTACAGATGTAAAGTTTCAATGACGATTGCACCACTGCATCGAATGATTCCGAATGGTAACATGTGCTAATCCTGTTTTGAATGGCTTTACATACTCCTCCGGGCCTGTTGATTACATATGAAACTTGTAATTAATTTCGATATCATGCTCGGAATTTCATACGAGATGTTTTCCATTAAGCTCACATGTTGCCCAGAGTAATATCAGCTCATCGAAGCATGAGGATCAGAGTAGCTACGTTTCCCACGTAAGAACGGCAAGGCATCTAGCAGCTCTGCTACCGTCTATCGGCCTTAAATAGTACAAACTTTTGTAAGGACTCGGGAATCAGAGGGTGAACAGTGTCAGAGCAGTAATGCAGACGGGTTTCATGACAATCATGTTGAACGCTGTGCCGCTTCAACCGCCAAATATCCATGGAGTTTCAATGAAGACTACATCAGGTCCTGGTGAGTTATTGTCTGTATCGCTAGCAGCTGAGTCAGAGGATGCAGCAGGGGCTCACGTGCGTAAAGTACATATTTGCAGTCATTTCTTCCCATGAAACCGTCCTAATCTACTTCCAACAAGAGAAAATTGTGCTCGGCAGATTAGAATTTTTCACCCCTGGAACGCATCGCGGAACTCCATTTGCCGCACACTGAATAAACAATAACTGAAACGTGACGTCAATTAACCACGTTTGAAATAATTTTAATGCTAGGAAGTTTTGTTAGCGGTGATAGAGATGTAGAACAACATTAATGGCGCGGCAAATTGGAACCAAATGTCTACGCACAGATTACTGACCATCATGCTTAAAATGAATTTGAGAAAAGAGACATTTTCGAACTTAATTAGGTATTCTGGTTGGATTCGAAAACTAATCCTCGAAACTCGCAAAATAGCATTTGGCCGAGAGTAGGGAAATTCCACACAGCAAAGAAATTTTTCGTCCTTTATAGAACCGTCAAATTTCGTGCAATGAAAAAACTAACTTTCAAGTCACTTTTGAAATTCAATGAAAGCTATTAATATTAACTCGTTATAGTTATATGATATAGATATTTTGGAAATATAACCCATTTTGCCGTCATTTTCACTATTTTTCTTACGTTGGATTTTACTGCTTCATTAAGTTTTTATATTTTAGCTCAGTGATATATTCTAGGTTGTTCAAAGTCGCAGTCAGTACAACCATGTACGAGTGTTTTTTATGTCAATTGATTATTTTATTATATTTGTTCATCAAGAAAGACATAAGAATACATATAAATACCAACAACAACAAAAATAATTCGAAAACAAGGTTTAAAATACAAATTCAAAGGTTAATAAATTCGCAAGGAATGTGTAATTATCTCAGGACGAAAAGTTAAAATTGATTTGCTATGGATTCGAGTGTTTTACTGTGGTTTTCAAAAGGAGGGCTCGAAATAATAGATGCGTGTTCAGGGCTGATGCGTACAAGTGAAGTACAGCCCAGTGAAATCCGACATAAAAAAGGCGAAACTTCAGAAAAATTAGGGGAAAGCTGAATTTTGGTGTGAACCTTGGTACTGGCGTGTTGAACAAAATGTCAAAAGTCCCCATCGATCCGAGTGCTGCGTCGCTTTTTATACGGGGTCAAAGGTCACCAAAAGTGACCTTTCCTAAATATCTCAGTAACGGTTACGTCTTTAGAAAAATAATGTATGACGAATTTGTAGCTTTTATTTTTTTTAATCTTTAGATTTTATAGCTTTTTCCTGTAACCATAACCGTTTTTGAGATATATAGATCTAAACATTTGTTACTAAGAGCGTCCTCTTTCTCACGGCGTGTTAATATTATCCGATTTTGATTACAACTTGGCATGTTTGTGATTTTGTTTTTCTATATTTAAGAGGCGCATAGAAAAAACATATAAATAAACTTATCTACCAGACTCCAGGGTAGGTGGAAAAGTGTGCTCCGAAAAATTCCCCCCTCCCCCTTTGCCATAAAATGGTATCCCTGAGCATCCATCCCAAATCTTCAGAAATGAGCTCGTAGCCTGTTCTTTGCCCACTGTTAAACAAGATAGGATCACTTTTTATCCTGTTAATTGCCTATTCTTGACATCGCACGACCAGCCCTAGATCCATACCCTTCCCACACCCTACCCACCTCCACAAACGAACCACCCCGAAATACCCGGTTTTTTAGTTTTTTTTCTTATCCCATGAACGATCAGGGCAAGGTCACGTAATTTCAGGTGCAAATTGGTTTCGAGACGTGTCATGTCCTTTTGGCGCAATGCAGTCATCACAGGATTGGTAAAAAAACTGATTATTCGGGGATAATCTGCATCGGATTGAGCTCCTATAACGTCAAGAATGAGCGTTTACAGAATTAGGCCATGATATTATCTTACTTTTTCATGCTCCTAGGCCCATGATATGTTACAAAACCTATTTTCACCTACAATTTTGTGGTTTTGTCCTGCTCTTTCGTGGAATATCCCATAAATGATGCCGCAATACAGTTTTTTTCGAAGAAAGGAGTAGGCAGCAGATGTCCCTACAAATTTTATGGCAAAGGGGGCGGGGGGTGGTGGTAACTTTTCACCTACCCTGGAGTCTGCTAGATAAGTTTGTGTACATGTTTTTTTATGCGCCTCTTAAACATAGAAAAACAAAATCACATACATCCCAAGTCGTAATCAAAATCGGATAATATTAACATGCCGTGAGAAAGAGGATGCTCTTAGTAATAAATGTTTAGATCAATATATCTCAAAAACGGTTATGGTTACAGGAAAAAACTCAAATCAATGGGGACTTTTTACATTTTATTGAACATGCCAGCACCAAGGTTCATACCAAAATTCAGCTTTCCCCTAATTTTTCCGAAGCACCATGTTAGATTTCCCCGGACTAGTATGTATGTTATGATCTTGAAGCCCATAAGTTACGAAATTGCTTAGCGCAGCGTTTGATAAAGCCAAGCTGCTCACTCGCAAAGGAAAGGATTTTGTCATGGTGCAAGGTGAAGCGGAGTTTCTTACCCAAATTAACACTAACGGGAACAATGCTATGAACTCTAGTTAATATAATAGGTGCGTTTTTTGTTTTGGTATAGAACAGAATAGAACAATGGCGCAAAAAAACGGTATACCACAAAACAGCTGCCTCATTCGTTATGATTGCTATAAGTTGCTGTATTTGCTGTGGTAGCGCAAAACAGTTGAAAATAAAGGGAGGAAATAACGAATATAAACTACCACAATCGATAGAAAATAGAAAAAGAACACCACGTGGACTAAAAAATTTACGTGGAATTTGGTGTTTAGTCCGCGGACTAAACGTTCGGTGTATACAATACCTATGTCCGAGTTATAGGTGGTCGTTAGCTTTCGTAATCCGAAAATGGTGATGGTTTCGGTTCTTCCATGTCCGAGTTTCATATGTAGGCTGGTTTCAATCTACCTATCGTGACTTGAGATTCTTTGCCGTCTAACAAAATTTTAAAAACTTTCGCAGACGTTCTCTTAAGCACACGATATGGCCCAGCATATGGCTGTTGTAAATTTCTCCTCATAGCATCGATACGTCCGAAAACATGACTGCATGTCGCCAGATTTTTGTATATAAATATGCTTTTATTCTGATGATGGGCGACTGGAGTTGGACGCAGACGTCGCATATCCTGTTGAAACTTTCTGATGAATGCAGTAAGATCACTGTTCGTGGTTGTGTCATCAATGAAGTCGCCAGGTATTCTCAATGTAGTTCCATACACCATCTCCGCTGCTGAGCATTTGATGTCCTCTTTATAGCTTGTTCTAAGGCCAAGTAAAACTCCAGTGCCTGGAGCCAATTTCCGTTTTCGTGGCACACCAAAGCTGCTTTCAAGGCCCGATGCCAGCGTTTTATCCTAAATTTCCTATAAAAGTTCAGCATGCCCAGGAATCTTCGCAAATTCTGGACTGTTCGCGGTTTTTGGCATTTTAAGATGGTTTCCACTTTATCCGGAAGTGGTTGCATGCCTTTTCTAGTTACTAAGTATCCTAAGTACTTTACCTCTGGTTTTTCGAAATTGCATTTTGCCACATTTACTTTGATGCCGTGCTCCTTGAGATGACTGAATAGTTCTCGGAGATGTTTTCGATGTTCCTCCTCTGAGCTCGATGCAACAATTATGTCGTCGAAATAACCGAAACAGAAGTTCAGTCCAGAAAGAACTATGTCGATATACCTTTGGAAGGTTTGCGCTGAATTTCTGAGCCCGAAAGGCATCGTGATAAATTCGAAAAGTCCGAAGGGAGTTCTTACGCCTGTCTTCTCGATATCTTCTTCGGCAATCGGAACCTGATGGGAGGCTCGATTTAAGTCTATTGTAGAAAAGACTGTTCTGCCATAAAGGTTGTGGTTGAAGTCCTCCAGGTTTGCTACCGGATAGCGATCAGGAACTGTCACAGCATTCAGTCGCCTGTAGACGCCACAAGGTCTCCATTCACCCGACGGCATCGGGACCATATGAAGCTTGAAGGACGGCATATTCCTCTACCAACCATATTCTCAAACTCGGTTTTCACTGTCTGGTATTTTTCTTTTAGTAGGCGGCGTGCCCGTTTGGCTATCGGTGGGCCGTTTGTCAGTATATGATGTTGAATCATTTTTTTTGTGAAGATGTTGACACAGCGGTGTTCGTGATTTTTGGAAATTCTGTCAGCACGTTGTGATATGGAGCCTGTTTGTTCACCATCGTTATAGCTCCTGTAGTTTCATTCGTCCGAGCTGCGGTCGCTTGCAACTTTGTTTGATTGTCTACCAGCCTTTTTCGTTTGACGTCTACTAGCAAATTGTAATGCTGTAGAAAACCTGCACCCAATATCGGAAAATCTACTGAAGCGATACAGAAGGGCCACTTAAATACACGTCTTAGTCCTAAGTCGAGTGACAGGATCTGTTCTCCGAATGTGTGTTTTGTTGTTCCATTAGCAGCATACATTTCCTTTGCCTGCTTTTGTCTTTTTTCACGGCAAGGGACTACCGATACCTGTGCTCCTGTATCGACGTGAAATACTAGCCCATTTTGCCGGTCGGTTACTGATAAGCGGCTCTTATGAGAGTGGACGTCACTGATGGCCACATTTGACGATGACGGTTTTAATTTTCAGTCTGTTTATATTTACATGGCTGCCAACATTTGTAGGCTTCGTCGCCGAACACGCGATGATAATAATAATATGGTGAGTTTCCTTCATCCTTTGTTTGCTCTTTTCGGCTGCTCTCAAATTGTCGAGGTTTCGAGAATCTTTGCTGACGGGAACGTGAGCGGTTTCTGGTCCGGCCTTCTCGCTTATTCGCCATTTCTAACCTTTCGAGCCGATTTAAGATTTCGAGCAATATTGGATCAGGTTGCGGAGCTCGTGCCTGCGCTGTTGCTGCTTCTGTTGGCACGGCGTTAAACTCCTCCACAATTTTATCGGCCATCTCAAGAACCGGTGCCATGTCCTTTTCTGTCGAGACGGACAAGATGGCTCGTACGTGTACTGGCAGTCGCCGCATCCACAAGGCACGCAATGCCTCTTCTGGCGGTTGAGCTCCTGCCATGGCCTGCATCTGTCGGTACAGATGCGATGGCTTTTGGTTTCGCAGTTCTAATTCTGTCAGCACTTGCGTTAATTGTTGCTGTGGCGAAACGGAAAATCGCGCTAAAAGCTGCCTTTTTAGTTCATCGTATTTTCCTATTATTGGCGGTCGTTTAACAATGTCTGCCACTTGTTTCAATATTGTTATGTCGAGCGTTGCGACTATGGCATTGAATTTCGCTTTATCCGTCAATATTTTTGAGTGCACAAAAGTTGACTCTACCTGGATGAACCATAGTTCGGCTTCCGTGTCCCAAAATGGAGGCAGTTTTACTTCACGCACGGCGTCAAGACGACGGGGTTCACTTCCCGGCCACAATTTACGTGCCACATGTAAGGATGTCTTTGGCGTTTCGTCACTAATCGTTTTTTCCGCGGGCGTATCTTTGTCACCACCGGTCGCCATTTTTCTGCGAGAGCGTCTTTTTTACTGCACTAACGCAATGCCACAAAATTGTCTTTTAGTCAGATATCACGTCGGAATCACCATTTATAGAGATATGATCATCTCTATTTAAAATCCACACGCACAGAATCTATACAAAACGATTTATTTTCGAAAGGAAATACAATGAAATATATGTGTTTTAAGCTCAGGATTCGCGATGTTTTACTCGTCGTTGTATCACACAGAAGAGAGAAAGAGTGAGAGTCCCGAGGTCGCTGTCCAACGTTGGATCTTTTAATTTATGTTACATGTTTCGGTTGTCGTAGAGGTGGCGCTTTACGACTCTAATTGTCGCTACACTTTTTTCTATCAGCACAATCTATAGTTCAGCACGTGAACTACCTTTCCAGAACAGAATTTCTGTACAAGTGTGCTCACCGGGACAGGAGTGTTGTTGTTTCCAATGCGTCTGTTCTGTTCTGTGCTGGATAGAGGAGCCAAAAACATGCCTAATGTCACCAAGAAAGTACGTACCGTATCTAATTATGCATTGGCAGGAAAAATTGAAACCTGGCACTTGTCGATATTAAAGCTGAGCTTCATTGCATTGCACTAATTGAATCAAGTGAGTCAAACTTAAATTGGGGAGAAAGTGAATCCAACTTTGAAGTCATCTAGATAAAGCAGGTGATCTATAATTGACAGAGATTCAGATAAGTCATATATGAATGTATTAAAAGGTATTTATTTATTTATTTATTTATTTATTTATTGTCTAAATCAACAGATACAAATCCAATTAAAGATTAGACAAAGAAAAAAACTTATATATAAAAAGAAAAGAGACTATAAATTAAAACTAAACAAAGTATAATGAGGCGGTGAAATTTAATCATAATTCAACACAGATATGACATTAAAAATTCAAAGAGTTACTTCATTTCGTGCGATAAAACGCATCCTCTTAACATATTTTTAAACATGCGTAACGAGGGCGGAAGAGGACCAATATTCAAAGAATTATGTTGCCTAGGCAAGCGTAAAAGAGGAGAGTAAAAATATGTATGAGTACGAGCAAATGGTACGTTGAGGATAAATGAAGACCTGGAAGAATGTACCGGGTCACGAACAGAAAACTGCGCTCCGGGGATATAAGTAATAGATCCAGTAATCATTTTATACAGGAGACATTCGTCGAAATACACTCTGCGTGAAATAAGAGTAGGGATTTCAAGGATGGAAAGACGCATACTATACTCACAGTTGGGAATACGGAACTTGAGGAATAGTGAGCGAGTAAATTTACGTTGTACAGACTCAACAGCATCAATTGAGAAACGATAATGAGGACACTAAATTTGACAACAATATTCGAGGACACTACGCACAAAGGAGATGTACAAGCGAACACACGAGGAAATATCAGTAAAAGGTCTGGACGGTCTTAGAATTAAGCCGCACAAGCGCGAGGCCTTGGATGTGACACGCAAAATGTGGACATCAAATTTTCATTTAGTGTCAAACATAACACCAAGGTCCATGAAATTATCAATAGGATAGAGGGAAGAGCCAAGGATAGAATAGGGAAACGTGATATGGGATAATTTACATGTGAAGGACATCTGGAAACATTTAGCAACGTTAAGGGAAATACAGTTGACAGAGCACCAGTTACTCAGATCAGACAGGTCATCCTGCAGCTGGGAGCAGTCATTCACTGACTCAACCACCCTGAAAATTTTCAGATCATCAGCGTACAAGAGACACGGGGAGTTGAAGAGGGAAGGAAGATCATTAATAAACAGGAGGAAAAGGAGAGGACCAAGAATTGACCCTTGCGGGACACCACAAGTAGGATAAAAGGGGGAAGAAGAACAAGAGTGAAACGTTACAAAACAAGCACGATCACGAAGGTATGAGGAAAACCAGCAACGGAGCTGACCCGAAATATTGAAACCATCAAGCTTTGAAAGGAGGATTTCGTGGTTCACGGAGTCAAAAGCCTTGGCAAAGTCTGTATATAATACATCCACTTGCTTTTGCTGGTCGATGGCGGAGGCAACAGTATTGGTGAACGAAAGAAGGTTGGAAACCGTTGACCTACCTTTGACGAAACCATGTTGCTCAGAAGCGAGAAGAGGTTCAATTAGAGGGTAAACCCTGTTGTAAACAACTTTTTCGAGAAGCTTACTGAAGCAAGATAGAAGGGATATGGGACGATAATTGGAGACGCAGGATGAATTTCCGGTTTTAAGGATGGGATAAATATTTGCTGACTTCCAGGAAGAAGGAAACGTACAGGAAGCAATACTAAGGTTAAAGATGACAGATAAAGGAACACACAAGGATGATGACAATGACTTTGCAAATATGTCAGGTAAGCCGTCGGGTCCGCAGCTGGTGCTACAATCTAGGTTAGCAAGCAAACCTTCGACCTCCAATGGGTTCGTTAAAAACAAACAACAATTATTAACATCTGGAGAGGGAATATTAGCAGAGAAAGATGGATTAGGTTGAGAGGTAGCAGAAGAAAAGAAAAGAGCAAACAGCTCACAAATTTCATTAGGCGAGGAAGCAGACAAATCATTAAGGTGCATCAGAGAAGGGATAGAGGGAGACTTTTTAAGGGAACGGATATAGGACCAGAAGGGTTTCTGTTGACAGGATGATATAGAGGCTTCAATGTGGGCATGATAAGCACTCATCGCATCTTTAACCATCTTTTTAGCACACGAGCGTAAATTTCTGTATCTCAGTAAGTCAGCCTCTAAGCCGGAGCTTCGAAATCTACGACGCGCCTCGCTTTTGATTTTAAGAGCACGCATCACGTCAACAGTTAACCAAGGCGGATCAATACTTCTGCGAACACGAAAAGTGGGAGTGTGACAGAAAACAATATTAGACAAGAAATCATAGAACGCATGAAGGCTGTCATCAACACTTCGACCTCTGAAAAAAGCAAACCAGTTAACAGCATTAATAACGTTGGACATGGAAGTGAAGTCAGCTTTAGCAAAGTTATAACGCAGCGCAGAGGTATTTTTATTTTTAGGGAATGAGGTGAAGGAAAGTTCTATAGCAAGAGGTGGATGGTGAGGATCAGGACTGACATAAGGTGACAGAGCAGCACATAAACGAACAGATGACAGAGGAGAGTATTGGGCAAAGATGGCTACCTCCTGATATACCAGAGGCAACAAAGATGCGTGAAGTTTTACAAATTTGATTCGATTTTGAAAGTAAGAACTGAGCCAGCTTGGTAAATATCCGGCAAGTCATAATTTTTGCAGTTTTGGAATCAAGGTAGAATGGTCAACTCCGCCAAAAGCTTTGCTGAAGTCACTAAGGGCTGTCCCAGTAAAATTGGACACTTTTATCTTTGTGAACATTTCCTGCCCCAGATCTTAAGCCCGTATGTTAACCTTCTATAAGAAAAGCAGAAAACTTTATTAGTTTTCACTAATTCAGAAGCTCTTTAACTGACAACATGGAGTTAGAACAAGAAAAATTTTGACAGCAAATTATTTTCAAGTTCGTGTAAAATTCCGAAATCAAATTTTCAAAGATTGCAAATGACTTTAAAACGTTGCTTTCAAAGGTCAAACGAGTACTAGCGAACTATAAGAAAGAGCTAGCTGTTACAAAAATGGATTAACTGGAAAATCTAAAAATATAGATAAGGACTTTGCGAAGAAAATTGTCAGGAAGTTCGAGACCAAGACCAACATTTTCGTTCGAGATATGGCAGTAGTTGCTGATCGGTTCAGCCATCGGTTCAGCCAAGAAACGTTACAGAGAGCATATAAGAAGCAGAAAGATCCTGATCCATTCGAGAAAAAGGAAAGAATAGCAAAAACGAAGGCTTGAAAATTATACGACCAATATGTGACGAAACTCGACTGTTTCATTTTAGATGCCGAGACTTATGGTAAAGCGTTCTTTGGGCAGAATTCTGGCCATTAATTTTACACTGCTAAAAGAAAGGGTGCAGTTAAAGCAGTATTCAAGTCAAATTTCTTAAACAGTACATGGTGTGGCAGTTAATATTTCGATGTGATATTTTTATGACAGAACGCAAAATCGATGACCACGTAAACATCGAGGAATGCTTACAGAAACGAGTGTTGCTTTTCATTGATAGGCATGTAGGGTCCATGTCGTTTAGGTCAAACATAGCATCAAGTCATTATGCTAAAAAAAACTCTGGAGTGATATGAATGTAAACACGTCACTTTTGTCCCCAATGAAGCTAACCCACAAAATTGTCCTTAACTTACAGAGCTGAGACTGCGATCCATCTGTTCTAGCCGTCATTTGACAATTTAAAATGTCATAAGATGGAGTCGGGTATGCTTTGGTTTTTTTGTAGATATGTTTTTGTGCGTAAGTCATTCATTTTTTCATTATTAGTGATTTTTGATGCTCGGTGGTTATAAATGGAGCTCGGTTCCATCGTGTGTTGCCTGTTGTGTCGAGTTTCTATGTGTGTGCCGTTAGTTAGATCATATTTTTTGTTGATGGCTGTGGGTTTGTTTATTTCAGTGGTTGTTTCTTGAATGTTCAGTTCAATTGTGTAGGATGTTGAAGACTTAACTCACATATGTATAGTATGCGTACTCTACTTACCGTTTACTAATGCATACTAACTAAATACTTTCTAACTAAACAGATTGATTAAATACTAACTAAATACCTAAGCTATACTAATCTGGACGGCGAGTTTGTCTATCTTATTCTTATGTACGTAATTTTTGTTTAATTGAAGCATAATTTGCTACACCGTGACATGACTTAAGTCGCTAAATATGTCAGCACACAATTCTCATATTTATCAAGTGCGATCAAGCGTTTATTTGAGGCTGTGGTTTCATTTGTTCTAGGCTATGATCTTATTATTGGGCTGTATAAGACTATCAGTCGGATGATTTTTAAGTTTTTCATGACATAAAAACCAAGATTTCCTTGCGGAACGTCTATGTTGCAGTGGGATTTGCCCCCAGCGTTGTTTTCAAACGAATTGTTTGTCCTTGCGGATCATTGTTTGAAGCTGAAAGAGCATTGTAATCAAAGTCAAAGCTTCACATTTAACGTTAATGCCTAGTACTATACTCTTCGCGAAACAAATTCAACGGTCAAATCCCATACAAAAAGAGCTTTACTGACGAATTGAAAAGCTCTTTTTGTATGGGATTCGACCGTTGAATTCGTTTCGCGAAGAGTATAGTACTAGGCATAAGTTACTACTTGGTCTGGTTTCTAAGTACGGAGCAACTTCCTGAAAGGAAAACAGAAGACTGCTTAGCTGCAGCATTTCGAGCAACACCTTACCGTTTCCATTTGCTGCGAAATCTCCCCATTGAGAGTGTCACAAGTTCAAGTAACTACTGATAAATGATATATTATTAAGACTTCACGGCACCAAATTCAAGTAACGATGCAATATTAAGAGCTAACGACACCGAAATCATGCAACGAACTTAACTTTGTCGAGCTACATCGAGGGTTTAGAGATGCAACAAGGTTTTTCCTATGCTGTGTAATTTTGACAACAGGTGCATCATTTGCAGAGCACTAAGATATGCGACTAATAGCCTCCATATCCAGATTAATATCCTATAGAACAAAGCCATTTGCCAGAGCCAGGCAATAGCGCAGAGCCAAAATTTCAATAGTTAAAAACTGCGGAAGCTTACGCAATAACATTTTTACAGTTTTTTATCTGCCATTGTAAGGTATGATTTCAAAACATCAAGGTATGATTGCAATACATCAAAAAGTTGCTGTGTGGATTCTTTTTGTTCCATTGAGATGACCCAAGCGCTATGGCCACATTAACCAACTCATTTGAGAAAGGTAGTCAGAAGGTAAATAGTGGTCGGCAGATCCTCAGCATTAACTCCTATTACCAATATCTGGCTCACAAAGTCATTTCTCAATCAAAGATTGGCGAAGTCTGAAGATGGCTTCGGAAAAGTTGGAGTAACTATTTCGACCACAATTGACGCATACAGACTTTGTGCTACTAATTTTTCACAGTTGGTTCATGAGGGCCTGTTTCATGAGAGTACCCCCACATGTCCATAAGTTTGGTAGTTAAAGCAATGCAGCCTTCTTTAGTTTGAATTTTTTCCCAAGTCAATCTCTGCTAGATAATCGACTGAGCTTCAAATGCAGGAAGTGTTGAATTGCACCATGAAGAGCTTTGTCTGGGCTTTGACGCCTTCGTTTGCAATGGCCTACTTTGTTTCTAGTCCTAATTAGTGAGAAACTGCATTGTTGCTATGAATTTCTGGTCAGGGTACTGCGCAACTAGCTAAGAATGAATATTCGCAGATTTAACGCCGCTGTACCTGGGCTTTTCTGTTGCTGCAATAAAGGCCGTTGCGTTTCTACTTATGCTCTTAATGAGCTCGAAGACTTACTTGTGGTATTTTAAGAAGGCACAGATGATCAGTTACCTGTCAGTTGAATTAGATTTAATATGAACTCTTATTCCTTAGGCGTGTAGCTCTGTCAAGAGAATTTTTATGCCCATCTGATAAGCCGTAAAAGGTTCTCTGATTCTTGTTTTCTACAATGAAATTTTCATCTATTGCTTTGTTCGCGAACTGCTTTTTTTTCTCCGTTGGGCTGCCAGATAAAGTACTTGACTATCTAATTGATGTTGTAGCTGAGCCTGCTTATTTAAATGAGCTAAACGTTGGTTTAACCTTCGTTTTAAGATTCGCTGCATGCCTTCAGCATTCTCTTTGAAAATTTTTACCCAAAAAGCACATCATCATCTAACGCAGCTTATTCAAGAAAACTATATTAAGTAAATATGATTTGCTGATGTACAAGCTGCGTTTGCTTTTCAATGATGAAATATTTTTAATTATATATGAAAGCATCCAAATACTCATATAATCATTGAACTTGAAAATATATGCGAGAGGCTAATGTTTCGAATAATATGTCGCATATTATTTAGTTTAAGATGGATAAGAGCTTATTCCTAGATGGAAGTGAAAATATTTTCATAATAGCCTGTTTTAATTCGTAATATACAAAATAAAGTTGGATAACCCTTATTATTGGGAACTTCAGTAAGATCTTACTGTTTTTTATTTCAAGAAAATATTTTTTTATTTATAAAACTAGTTAAAATTATGCCATTGAAAATATTGTTCATGGCAATCTATTACTTTCTCCGATTTGTTTGCATATGCCATGCATGCATATACCATGTTGAATGTACGGTCCATCTCATGTGATTATCAATGAATCGACCCTCTTTTTAGCATCATCAATGGATGTGCTGCTGAGCCGAACGATGGAGTATCGATCTGAAGAAGTGATAGTCAGAAAAAATAAAAACCGGTTAATACAGTTGGTGAAGAAGAACTTCCCATTTAATCGTTTTCAAGTAGGTTTTGACTGTTTTTAACAAGTGGCCGGGCGTGGGAATCCTGCGAAATAACCCTGTCGTGCTCTGCTCATATTGCGGCGAATTTCCTCCAATGCTCGTTTGTTATGATCTCTTATGATGGTTTTGTTACATTTTAAGAGTTCATAATAAACTATGGCCAGCTGATCCCACCAAATACAGAGGATTAGTTTAAAACAACGGATATTCGGTTTTTCTGTCAACCATGTTGCATGATAGTACTAGCCCAACGATTTTCTAGGCATCGGGCCTCATCACTAGTCACTGAACGATGTAAAAAAAGCCTAACGCATAAGAATCACTAGAAAACTGAATTTCGTAGAAATTGTCTTTGAGTAACAAAAAAATGTGGAAAGACGTTATACACTTTTTTGTAGTATCATATCAACCATTCCTTATCCAAAGCAACAAAATCCAACCATAACATAGATGATGAAAACTTTCAGTGCTGGCAACACTTTTCCAACGAAGCAGCAATAAGTTTACCATACCAAGCTCATTCTTAAATCAACTTATTCTTTGAATTTCGTTCTCATCGCAGGATTTCATGGAAAGTTTCAGCGGCTGAACGTTTTTTGAGGCTGCCATCCAAAAAATTTTCAAAACTCGGAAAGTTTCGAAATGGGTTCCTTATTTTTATTGCAAATGCTTCACATTTGAGTATGTAATTTGAAGCATCTGTTGGTGCAATATTTACGAAAATGTCTGTTGCTGGTCACCCTATGTTAGCAGCAAAGCAAAATATATACCAGATCTGCTTCACGTTAAGTTAAACCCACCCTGTGAATGTCATTTCGATTGAATCACTGCGCTGGAAGCTATACGGGTGCAAAGAATTTTTTTTTTTAAATATATATATATATATATATATATATATATATATATATATATATATATATATATATATATATATATATATATATATATATATATATATATATATACATATTTATATATATATATATATATATATATATATAAATATTTATATATATATATATATATATACATATATAAAGAAATATGAATTTACGGCGAAACGAATTTAAAACTAAATTTTCTTCGAAAATCAGTAAAAACAGCTTTGCTTTTCTGCATTTGAAGTACATAGCTGGTCACAAGGCAGATATATAAATATATAAAGCCCACAGCTGCTCACCACAAAAATCAATACATAAGAAGCTCAGAGTTGATTGGATAATGGTTATGCAGAACCAGAACTCGAAAACCACTGAATTATTGGTTATTTGTATCAGCACATGGATTAAATTGTGCATTGGGATAATAAGAATTGATTATATCTTGCAAAATTTTTAAACGTTCAGTGTCTTCATATAGGCTGCAGTCAAAGGAGAAGTAAATGCCAAAAACAATAAAAGCACAGAGACCTGATCGAATGGACCCAGTAATAACTGGCCATAAATGTTGTAAGAGATTGCTCGAAGCTAATGCGAAATTAAATTTTGAACTACTTTGACAACAGACAATATATTAGTTACAAAAACTTACAAGTTCTTATGCTAATTTACTGAAAATATGTAAAAATTCTACTTACCTTTTTCCATGCTTAGGACCCAAGTTTCCAATAAATAAATGAAGACTGGCAAGACTATAGAGCAGTTTCAACGGTGCGTCAAAAATAAGCTTCATATAGGTATAACTTGCTCTCAGCGGTTAATGAAATAATTCAAATCGAATTCAAACCGAAAATAGTTTAAAGAGTATAGCCTGCACACCAATATTTCTCTGTAAGCCATGTACCAATTATAAACTAAAATAAACATTACCGATTTCCACATTCAACATTATCCGGATCATTTCGCTTCTGACCCCAATTCAAGCGTTGTGTTCACAACCTACAAACCATTATTCACTGCCTTTAATGCAGACACACCAACAACGAATCTGGTCAATTAACCCGGCCCTAATCCAATTGATTCCTTCGCCTCTCCATCTAATCCCAATTCCGATGGCAATGGAACGGTACCCATATCACAGGACTGATGCCTACATTACCGGAATGAAGCGAAATGTCGCAGCCTGTGTATTAGAACTGCTGACAAGTACAGAACACGTGTATCGTCGGATAATGTTCGTTTGGTCTCAACAACAACAGAAGCCATTTGGGGTAGATTAATAGTGGTAGGAGGGCAGACAGCGGAGGCTACTGAAAAGACGCTTAGCTTGGCCACTATTCAATGAACTGAAGGGACGATTCACTCGAAGTCCATTGTTTTCCTTCGTCTTGTGAACAATCGGTGCCATGCATAGAAGTGTCTGCCCTTTAACTCACGACCACGACCTTGTGGCAGAGCTTGTTTGAGTTGATTTGTTTTGGCGGTCGACTCAGGTGGGTAACTTGGGAAGAGGCACTTAAGATGGTGGGGATTTGTGTGATTGCTGAAGATTATCGCGGTAAGCTGTGCGAATTGGATATGCTTGGAGTTAGAATCAAAATAGTGTTTTGCATTCGAAAGTAGGTCCTGATAGAGTTATTTGCGAATGCAGTGTGTTTTTGTTTCAAACATAAAGTAATGCTACAAAAAAAAAATGAAAAAGGGGGCGAAAGAGCAATTTCGAAAGTGATTTAGTGAGAGACAAGCACCTAACCACCAACGCAGTTTCCTGAAAGAGTAGAAGGTTCGAAGATCTCTTTTTGCTTTAGAGCTCTGATGAAATATTAAACAATAATTCCACTTTTAAACTCGAAGTTTGACTAGCTGAGTGAGTCCAGCTCCAAGTTCTAGCTTTTGTGGATCATAAGTTATATTCAGCCAAAAATATAGCCAACCGCATCATTGAGTGATACTTGTAAACGATTACAACCTCAAAATTGCTTTATATGCTAGTATCGAAATTATCGAACTAAAGCCAAAGCAAGAATGAATTGCATATATTTTACATACTAATTCATACGCATTCTTTTCCTATATGTTTGCACCATTGATGAAATTTTTACAGGAAAATGTACAGAATATAAAATGGTTCAATTTCCTTAGCTTTATGGTTTTGCTAATCTCACGTAAAATTGATTATCACAAATGAAATTACTTGTGGACGGAATAAAAGGTATATTAAAAATATCACTAAAATGGCCGCCGGCGCCAAAGAGTTAAAGATAACTAACATTAGGCGTGTTTTTTTGCTCCTCTATCCAGTAGAGAATAGGATATACGCATTGGAAACAACAACACTCCTGCACCAGTGAATTCATTAGTACAGAAATTGTATTCGTTATAGGTAGTTCGCGTGCTGAAGTATAGAATGTGCTGATAGAAAAAAGAAAAGCTCATACGAATTTGTCTTTTTTTCTGTGAGATGGCTTTGGTTTTTTTAAGGTTAAGTTGAATGTTTTGGTAGTTA
This sequence comes from Nemotelus nigrinus, assembly GCA_947369275.1. Taxonomy (NCBI): domain Eukaryota; kingdom Metazoa; phylum Arthropoda; class Insecta; order Diptera; family Stratiomyidae; genus Nemotelus; species Nemotelus nigrinus. Next base: position 69,086,928 of record OX376374.1, read on the forward strand.
GTAAATTAAAAAAACTCTAGCGCACCTGAACCGCTAGAAACACTAATGTTCGAAGAACAGTAGAAGAATCGTGCAGGTTTTGAGTGCATATTCCACCACATGTGCTGCTTATTACGGCCAAACTGTTTCAAATGCCACGTTTTACTTTCGTCTTAAGAATGCATTATAACTCATATGGTGCAAGGTTTCAGATATTACCACTGGCATGAATTTCAACGTTTATGAGAGCAAAACACGGGTTAATTATATTCGTTATCAGTTGCTTATTTCACATAATTTTGAAAGCAGCATCTCATATAACATCAATGAAGAAAATGCTCAGTGCCTGCAGCACTGTAACTGAAGTTGGTGTTTGGGGCTGCGATCCGAAAAATTTGCAGAACTTTGCGAATTGGAACATCGGTTATTTATTTTCATTGTAAATGTTTCCGGTATGTATACTAACTGTAAGCATTTATTGATACAAAAGTAGCACAACCGACTCGTGCTGGCAACCTTTCGCCAGTATCAAATCCAAGAATATATCAAATCTGCTTCACGTTGTTTAATTACATTCGAAGTTATAGGAGTATAAAGAAATTTAGGGTTACCTGCAGCGAGTTTTTTCAAATGATCGAAAGCTTAATATTTGCTGTTTATTGTCACTACAATATCATTACCATTTGAAAATTCTACGATAAAACCGCTTAATAAAGATATTGCAATTAAACACAAAACCAACAATAGCTGGCAACCCTATCGTGTCTTTTCAACCAAATTTGGCCTGAATAATGTTTATGACAGGTTTCATTAATTGTATGAAATTCGTATTGATTTCATGACTGCACTGGAAGTTATAGTACAAAAAGTTTTATTTTCCTGAGCGAATTTTCAAAACCAAAGACACAAAAATTACCATAGCAGGTAGCACCAATCAAATTTTTCAACCAAATTTCCACCAAACAGAGATTAGAGTTAGGTTTAGCTTCTGTGTCAATTTCATGAAAATCTGGTAACTTATTCACATTTCATAGGGCAAAAAGCAGTTTTTTTTCTTTGTAATTTTTCAAGATGGCACCACTGGCACAGAGTTGCCCACAATTCAAAATCGCTTCTATCAAATCTGGTCTTACTTAAGTCCAATGCATTCTGTAAATTTTAGCTGTATCTGATTATTGGTTCGTGAGTTTCCGTGAACAGAAGTTTTTGATGCTAAAAATATAGGTTAACTGGGAGAGGGTTACCGTTCTTGTCCGACATGAAATTTCCAAAGTTTTATTTTGAACGTGTAGATAAAACATAAGATTTATATACAGATTGGTTTTATTGTAAGAAACGGACATTTTTTTGAATATTCGATGGTTTGAATGTTTTTACTTCCAAATTTTTTTTTTCAAAATGAAGACACCAAAATTATCATAGCTGGCAGCTCCAATCGAATTTTTCGACCAAATTTCTACCAAACGTGGCTTAAAGTAAGGTCCAGCAATTGTGTAAGTTTCGTCAAAATCGAACGATTCAATCAGAATTTATAGGGCTAAAAACAGTTATCTTTTTTAGTGGTTTTTCAAGATGGCACCACTGGCACAGAATTGCCCGCATTTCAAAATCACTTCTATCAGACCTGGTCCTATTTAAGGTCAATACATGCTGTGAATTTCAAATAATTCTGCCCATCGGATCGTGAGTTTCCGTGAACAGAAGTTTTTGATGCTAAAAATATAGGTAAATTGGGCAAGGGTTGCCAGGCGTGCCCGTTATACCATATCTTTTTTTTTTTTTTGGTTATGTAAACAAAGCACAAGATTTACATATGAAAGGCTTATTTTTGAAGAAACTGCATTTTTTCAAGAGAGACGATGATTTGGAGGTTTTCACTTTCAGTGCCTGCCCTAGCTACAGAGTTGCCAGCACGCTCATTAAAAGCCACATAAATCTACAACTAAATAATATCAATATGTCCTGAAAATTTGGTAATGATTGAATAGCTCTGTCAAAAGTTATCGAAATTTAAAAATTTTCAAATTTTCCCGTCCTCTTTTTAGGCACCCAGCGCACACATAGGGTTAAAATATTCCAAAGCATTATCCGATTCATATGTAAAACACGTTAGAAATTTATTTTATTAACTTTATTTTTGCGAAAATCATTTGTGCACGAAATAATAGGTATATTAAAAATATCACTTAAATGCCCGCCGGCGCGAAAAGGTTTACAATAACTGACATTTAAAGAGACCTGGACCTATTCTGCATATACACCAATGTATCCTGAAAGTTTCAGCTCAATCGAATGGCGCGTTCCCGAGATTATCTCACTGAAATTTTTTGTACATATATATATATATATATAAAGAAATATGAATTTTTGGCCGAATCGATTTTAATACTAATGTTCTTCGAACATTAGTAAAAAGCTCGCGTAATGTGTAGAAAGTTAAAAGAGATAATTTTCTGTTAGTTCTTTTTCTATTTTCTATCGATTGTGGTAGTGTATATTCGTTATTTTCTCCCTTTATTTTGAGCTGTTGAGTGGTACCACAGCAAATACAGCAACCTATGTCAGTCTTAGCGAAAGCATCAGCTGCTTTGTGATGGATCGTTTTTTTGCGTCATTGTTCTATTCTGTTCTGTATCGAAGCAAAAAAACACGCCTATTATAACTTACCTATTCTGCATATACAGCAATGTATCCTGAACGTTTCAGCTAAATCGGATGGTGCGTTCCTGACAAAATAGTCACTGAATTTTGCCAATCCACTGTCGGCCGTATGACAAAACGTCATTTCGAGAAAAACGCGATTAAAGCTTTTACAATACTTGCGCGGAGCTGATGCGCGCGCTAAAAGCTATTATATATAGTCACTGAAATACATTTTCATAAAAATATTTAAGAATATTATTTTTAAAGGTCTAAAGAGTCGAAAAATGTAAAAAAAAATCAATGTTTTGAAATTTCTACTTACCTTAAATGACCGCCGGCGCCAAAGTGTTGAAAATAACAAAAATGTGAGAATCCTGCGTGGAGAGAGAAAGAAATATGCATTTTAGCTAGAGTAACTCTAATACTAATTTGCTTGAAAAATCAATCAAATATTTCACTAGCATATCCAAACTAACTAAGACTTGCAAAGACTAACTTATGAAGTCCGATATGTCTGTTCAAGTTCTCAACTATGATTTAGGGCATTATTTGAAAGGGTTTAAGTGGCTCTCCATCCAGAACTCTCGATATCTTTGAATCAATAGTTTTATTTTGCAAATGCGGTCGCGCTGGGAGCGAATATCAAAAAGATACAAACTGATTTTCAGCTACTTTCAAATGTGCTTTCACTGCTAGCAAATATCTTCAAAAAACATAAGCGACGTATAACGGCACCTACGCGCTGGCCATGGAAGAAGAAAATCTCCTCAGACTGATATTTTAGACCCCATCTAGCAAAGCAGTGATTTTCATTAAAGTTTGTCATCACAAGATGGCCATAGTTTTTCAGCTTGAGAGCTGTGGTTTGTGCTTATTTGAAATGGTAGCTTCTGTGGAAAATTTCCTTTAAACAACCCGTATATGCTGTTTAAATTATTTCTAAATACAGTGGTTTCGAAGAAGTAGTATCAAGTAATCTATCGACAATCGGAATGCCAGTGACTTTGATTACTTTAAAAGAATACTGTTAGAAAAAACATAAAACCATAGCTCGAAGAAAAATCAAATATTTGACAAACATATTCATTTCGGAAATGAGATCAGCCAGAGAATTCAGTCGAGTAGAAGAATATGCTCTACCAGAAAATCTGTATACAAGCAAGCAATTTGTTCCCACATCCCTTTTTCAAGCAATCGTTTGCAGCCAGTAAGGCTATTTGGAGATTCTCGTTCATTTAAATTAATCTACCACTACTTTAAGCAGCTTTCAATTTTTTCCCATATTGATGATGCCTTATTTACGTCTTTTTTCATTCTGAGTAGCTTGTCCTTAACTCTGAAGCATCATTATTTCTTCTTCCTTATTGACCCTTTGATTAGAAGAAAATACAGTTATGAATGGATACGGATCTGCGAACAAACGGAAACTGTAATTAAAAGTGAACTGAACGTTCACAGTTTTATGACCACAGCAAACAACCAACGGGTTCATTTTTTTTTGTGGGAACCAAATCTGTCCACTGCAATGCATCGCCCAGTATGCAAACTTATCTCGTTCGCATTCGATGATATGCTTCCGTAATATTTGATTGAGGTGTCCTTGCTTCATTTATCGATTCGAAATACTCTTGCTGCTTGAAATATTCAAACGAAACAGAAGTTGATCATGAAAAGCATCATCGCCAAAAGTTTTAATTGCTTCCTGTACCGAGATTTCCTGCATCCTTTGCCTCACATGACCCCTAACTTACGTGTGGAGAGCTGACGAAGGACTTAGTCCGAAAACTCTTCAACTCTCCTTTAAATACACATATCGCACAAATAGGATTGCTTGGAATAGACCGGATGTGGACAGTAGACCGAGCAGGAGATTCTCATCCCCAAGTCACATACGTTGACGCCAACACGTCCAGAAGCACAATTATTCAAATGTATCATACATAGCAGCCCATGCACATCAAATCTCTTTGCAAATATTATGGATTTTACAATTATTGCGCAAGCAGTTGTATCGTTGCTGGAACAAACACAAAAAGGTCTGTTTGGTGGAAGAAGCTTAGACGACCGGTCTCGGGAAAAACCAGAGTACAAAGAGATGGCACTGGGATTTTCAGCTATTAATCCGGCTTAAGCTTTTAATTGCGTCGTTAACGTTGAGTTTTTGATATTATTTGTGACTTAGGCGAATTGACGAGCAAACTCACAAATAGCCGTGTATGAAGTTAAGTAGGATGCTAATTTTATCAGCTGCTTTGCGCTTGACCAGGATTAACAAAATAATTTATAATTCAACCAGTTAGAAGCTCTTACGTTTACAGTAGATAGCCATGCTGCATCACAGATACACATAGGTAAATTAAAGCAACATGTTCAGTGAATTTTGTTCTATTCTTTTAGATCCATTGATTCTAGTTTGGAATGAATTCGCTGGAATTCAATGTCAGTCAAGTAAATTCTTCCTTAGTAAAGGAATGAACATTTGGAAAAAAATGGTAATTGACTAGTGAATAAAAAATGAATCAAAAAGGTAGTGAGTGATTTAAAAATGCTATAGCGTGAGCAGTTTTCACTGGAATTTTTTTTTCTTTTGACCAATATTCTCTTTTTCACCCCAAATGGAGGATTTGAAGTTCTGTCGGGGATATTTTGAGAAACAAATGTCGAAATCATTTTCTTAGGGAGGGAAAACCCCCCAAAGACATTAAATGCCAGATTTGAAGATGATATTTGAATTTAGAAATATATTAGCTGTGCTTAGTGAGCTTGTGGGAACACAAAACACAACCCACAATCACATATCATATCAAAAATCATTTATACAGTAGGCTAAGAAAGATGTAAATAAAAATATTGAAAAATAAAAATCGATAATATATTTTGTAAAAAGCTGTCAAGACGTGTTTTTCTTTTTCTTTAGCATTAAAATTGAATTTTCATTGGAAGTATTTACTTTCAAAGTAGAATTTACTTCTAAAAGCTAGTCTAGATTGAGCTAGGTTGAACAATTTCAGCAAAAAGTGTTTCATAAGCAGTTCGATTGCTCTTACTTGCCCATAGTTGCTCTGATTTGTGCTTCATGAGTCTGGTCTTAGTTGAACTAGAGCAATTTAGAGTACGATTTTCTGCTCTCCTTTTTTTGGTAAAGCTGCTCAGGGCAAGCAATTATCTGTTTGTCAATTGCCACAAAACTGACTGTCAACAAAAGATTGCGACTGAAGTAGAATTTTTACTGATTTTCAGACATAATTAGCCTAGTTACGAAATTGGCCTCCTGGCTAATTTGACCGATGTCATCAGTATTCCTACTGAGAAAAAGCATGAGACTTCCGGTAGGTGGTGCCCTGAAAACCCCCATGTTCAGGTACCCTTATCAATTAAACAGCCGAATGTCTCGACATCGCCCAAAGAGATGCACGGCATTCAGCGACAATCATTCACACTATCCAAGGACTAGAAAGGACTAATAGCCGATTGGCTATCTGTGAAAATACCAATATTAACTCCGAATATTCGATTACTCAGAAGCCAGTCGATTGCCTGAAAAATAGGCGCAACTTCCACCTGAATGACACTACAATAGTCTGATAGACGAAACGACAGCTTGATATTCAGTTCATCTGAGTATACAGCACTCCCAACTCTATTTTCTAGCGTTGCATCATCGATGTACACATGGATAAACCAACTTTAGAGGGTGATACCATTGTGAACTCAAAATCTAGTAGAGAATGTGGAGCGATGCAGTCAGCACCTGCAGGAGCGGGACTCTGTCTCCTTCAGCGGGACTCTAACTCTTTCAGTCAAGATCCTAGCTTCTGTACTTCATTGTAAATAATACTAGCTCCGTTTTGCTTGGACTGACATTTAAGTTGGTTTCTTGGCTCCAACGTATATCAAGAGAGTAATTTAACCTCTCCGATATCGTAGATAAATACTTGCCCGTCACTGCTACGGCTATGTTGTCTGCATAAGCAATCACTTTGAAGCCGGCACGGTGCAGTCTCATAAAGAGAGTATTAACTGTGATGTTCTACAGCAGCGGAGAAAGGACTCCACCCTTAGGTGTTCCCGTGTTGACCCCTCGTCGTATGTGAGCATTTCTCAAAGAAGAGATCACCACTTCATTCCTTAGAAGCTGCACAATTAAAGCAGTCAGCCTAACAATTGCATCTGACTTTACATAATTTAAGACCCCACAATGTCCAAGAAGGCTGCAGAGCGTATATTCCTTAAGAGCAAGAGATTTCTCGATTTGCTGAATGAGGACGTGAAGAGCAGTTTCGACAAACTTATTTTTGGTAAAGGCATGCTATTACTGCGAAATAGGATCAATTGATTGTTTGATATGGTAATCTATGATTCTTTCGAGAATCTTAAGCAGGTCAGAGTTTAGACATATTGGACGATAGACTTTGGCTTATCGTGCGAAACTTTCCCTGCCTTAAGGATAAAAGGAACTCTAGTTTACCGCCAGGAAATGGGAACATACGAGAAGCGCAGACAATCACTATAAATCTTTCTGAGCTATGGCAAAGTTACTTCAATGGACAGCTGAATATCAGCCGCAAGAAAGTCATCAGGGCCCGGAAACGAAAACGGCTCAAATGAGTTAACCACCCACCTCAACTGAGAATTTTATAGTCTGAACGACGGCGTTGAGCTATAAGCTTGCTCCGTTTGCTGCACCGCTTCTAAAGGACAATAATTGCCCGAGAAATGTGCGTCCACAAGAACGTTTTAAGTATCTGCGCTCGAACTAGTTCAAATGCCCACAGGATTCATGACGCACCCCATAGCCTTCGGTGTCGTATTTAAAATCTTACGGAGGCACTTTAACTCACTGAGACTCTTCACATTTCCGCAGAACGATCTGCAGGAGACTCTCTTTGACTTGCGTACAGCGTACTTAACAGCCTTCAGCTTTGTTTTATACAGCGAATTTTCATTAGACCTCTTATAGCTGTTGAATGGATTACACGCTGCCCTAGATGTAGAGCTGAGAGCCCTAGTAAGGTTGTCAACGGCTTGATCCAATGCTCCCCGGAGAAGTTTCCAATAACGATCGGACCATGGTTTACAATAGCATCTAGTCCGTGCGCTTTCTGTTAATAAAGGCTACCTGCTCAGTTAAGCTGTGGCTAGCCACGTTGAACGGAATGTACCTAGCATACGAAAATAAATACTCCTGTGGAACCTAACCAAGTTAACGTCAAGAACCTCCCTACAGTTTGCGTTGAGGAAGGTCGGTTCGCTGCCAGTATTGATGATGAAAAGCTCGAGGGCATGGATGAAATCAAAAAGAGCCTCACCTCGGCCATTTTTCTCGAACCTGTCTCACACTTCATTATGAGCATTAGAGTCGGCTCCCCAAATAAGAGGCACATAAATTCTCATAGCTTCAGCCAACATTCAGACAACATCATTTAGGGCTAGTGCCTTGATCGTGTGCTATGCAGTGGGAAATAACCTAGCATGTTCTTTGGTCGATTTCCGAACAGCCAAGTTTTCCTTGTTCCAGAAATTGTGTACGACAAGGAGGTTAATGGTTTTTTTGACAAGAATACAGATACGTTGCTTATGTAAGCGTTGTATCAGCGCCCAACCGCTGTTAGTCGGGAGTCCACTTCAACTTAACCTACACCACCAAGTCAAATAGAAGTCCGAGAACAAAAGCAGTCATAGGAGAGTCTAGATCAATTAGCGTAACCCAGGCTGTATTGCAAAGAAGCTATCTAATTTACATGACTAAAAAATGTAAGGAAGCAGAATAAAGCATCAACATGTGGAAAATTTAGTTGAGGTGCATCCAAAAGCACTAAACGCAAATTAAAATTCTTTATTAACATGCAGAGTATTCGTTTTACATTTGAAATTTCCTTTAACTACTTACATTGTGTTCAGACTTGCGTATTTTCAACAGGCGTTTTTTGGTTGCCACTAGCTGCACTTATTACGGTCCGTTTACTTGTCTCATTCAATTGGAGAAAAAAATTGGCACGATTTAAGAACACAAGGTATTTTGAGTTTTTTAAACATATCGTCGGGTGTACGCCAAAACCATGAATGTGCTTTTTTGGTGATTTTCAGTTTTTCATGTCACTGTACGCGAAATTCTTATACAAACAATTTGCCAAAACCGGAAATGTAAAATTCAATTTTATGCCTACAAAAATTCAAAATTTCAATTTTATGAATTACCTAAAAACTAAGTATTTGCCAAATGCGTTACACCAAAATCATGAATGTGCAGATTCATTGTTTTAGTGTAACGGAATAGTATTAGAATATTATCTTCCTTAATTCAAAAAAAAATGTTTCTTATATTTTAAAACTGATTTATAATATTACGTCAAATTTTCAAATTGATTTTACTCGAAACAGCATTTTAGCACATTCATGGTTTTGGCGTACACCCGACGATATGTAAACCTCTAAGCAATTGAGCCTTATCTTAGCTTTAAATGAATGAATAGATTTATCAGAGACTTGTGTGCAAGAATATAGCTGAAAAAAGAAGAACTAATTTGCAAATGTCCGTTACTTCAAAGCATTCTAGTTTTCTCGCCAGAAGTACGCTAAGAATTATCTAACATTATTTTCAACAATTTATTTTGCAATGTTTGAAATGTTTGCTGATGGGCTTTAATACATTGAAACCATACCAGTGCAACATGAGTGAGAAGAAGAAGAACCAAAAACTTGTAAATCAGTAGCTTATTTACCTGAAACAGTATTGAATTTTTATTAGCTAGCGGGTATAGAGCTCTAATTAGGCTCGAGCATTTGCAAAGAATATACTCAGTGACCTCTGAAATCTTCATTTAGGTTCAATTTGGACTGCTAGGTAGGAAGGGTGATATAAATCAAGGTGATTAAACTTAAAAAAAAATATTTATTTTTCAACATAGTCTCCCAACAAGGTAATACATTTAGTTCATCTTTTCTCCAAACACAAGATACCATTAGAAAAAAATTATTTGTCGTTATTCTCCCAACACGCTTCAACAGCGGCCATAACTTCGCTAACATCTTCAAACTTCTTGCCAAAAGGGTGCTCCTTGAGCCGAGCAAAGAGGTAGAAGTCATTGGAAACTAGATCTGGCGAATAGGGTGGATGTTCAAGCAGTTCGCGTCCGGTTCCTTGAATTGCAGCCATCGCAACTGCAGCTTTGTGAACCGGTACGTTATCTTGATGAAACAACACTTTCATTGCCTCTCGCAATCATCTTATTTAGTCTGTGTAGCAAAAGTCTGATATAGTGGCTTCCTTTTTCAAATATTCCACCATAATAATTCCTTCAACGTCCCAAAAAACTGATGCCAAAACCTTCCTTGCCAAACTCGACACTTTGAATTTCTTCGGCGCTGGTGAAGAGGTTCACTTCCAAGGCATCGATTGCTCTTTGGTTTCTGGATCAGAATGGTGGATGCAGATCTCAACCATGATCACGAAACGTGACAAAAAGTTCTCCTGATCTGCCTGAAACTTTTCGAGATTCGCCCTCGAAATGTCGACTCGTTTCTTCTTTTGCTTGTCTGTTAACATTCTGTTAACATTCTCTGCTAACTTTCTTCATATGTGATGTGTTGCGAACGATTCTTTAAAAACTGCCATGCGAAAGTCCGGTGACCTCAGCCACATGACTGATGGTCACTCTTTGATGTGCCAACACGGCTTCTTCGACTTTTTTCACGACGTCTTCAGTGAGAGACGTGAATGGACGTCCTTCGCGGTGCTCATTTTCAGTGGATGTTCTTCCCAGCTTAAATTCTTTGACCCAGCGTGCAACGGTGAAATATGGAAGAACTGAGTCCCCTAATGTTTCCACTAAGTCTCTGTGTATGGCTTTGGTAGACGTTTTTTTGAAACAGAAGTAATTAATAGCAGTTCTAATTTTGTTTTTCCCTGTTTTGATGTTCTCTCTTTGACGGTTTGTATTCAAATGAATGTACCTTCCTGTTATCATAGCATATTTATATGTTTTTGTTATGCTGACTTAGTGGGTATATGAGATAGAAAAAAAAATTATTTTTAATTTTATGCGAACTGGAAATAGCCGATTATCACTACTTTGAATCAACCCTCGTATTTAACAATTCTAGTCCGTTTAATAGTATGTTCAAATAAATTTACTATAGGAAGAGGTAGATTTCATGCAGCTTTTCGTTTTGCGAAAAATATTGCCTGAGCATAGCGTAGTGAGTCACCTCATAGCCAGTGTGCAAACTTCGTATACATATATGATCCCAAGCTTCTCGCGAACTGGACTGACTTAGTATGCGCAATTCTCCCTTATCTCAAGATACCACTAGCAATGCTGTCATATGAATACATTATAAGGCTAAATTTTGCCTCTCCCAACGGGAATCGCGGTAAGGTCTAATTCTAAAGGTCGGAATGCATCAATCAAACAATTCTAGTAATGCCAATTTCCTATTTCCGAAGTTATTTTCCAGCAATTATAAGATATACTTGTATACATGACTTGGAGCATGGAAAATGCTGCAAGGGAGAAAGCTCATATGTTATAAGTCCAAGACTGGCCAATGAAATTCACTCGCAGAAACAAGGGGAAAGAACTTGCGAGCATACATCGGTTATGGGTAGTCTGCTATATAAAGCGGAAAGATGAAGATTTCGGAGCATTTCAAATAATCACGCACGGGTAAGTAAAATGTTTGAAGACAATCCCCCCTAGTAGCAAAGAGCATGTGCTATTAGAATTTCTAATGAGCGTCACAATCACTCAGCATGCAAAAACCACACATGCAGAGATACCATCGGCCGCCGACCAAAGCTTTAAATATTGAGGCGTATAAATGCGAGAATACGATGTCGTACTTTCCAAAAAGCTCTTATACATAAAACTATAGAGCTAAAAGCATGAGTTTCCCCATGTAAAAATCTTCCCAGCCTAGGACATGCAATGTTAAAAAGAAACAACATGTAATGGTCCGGTAATGCTTCCACGCATTACGCGAAATGCTCACCGAATATATTCGTAAGCATTATTTTTCCCGTTGGGCTACGACGTACGGCTCAACACAAGCCAAAAATAGGAATGCACACAAATCAGTTTGATCAGTTTACATTGATGAGTTTTACTCCTTCTTCCTAAGTCAAAGTACTTGTTATTCTTCACTTTGGCTTCAGCTTTAGCTCCATTTATTTTTATTTCTTACTTATAATAAAAAAATCTCTAGCGCACCTGAACCGCTAGAAAACTAATTTTCGAAGAAATTTTCTTTGAGTGACAAAAAAGTGTGGAAAGACGTAAAACACTGTTTTGTAGAATCATATCAACCATTCCTTATCCAAAGCAACAAAACTCAACTATAACACAAATGATGAAAATGTTCAGTGGTGACAACCCGAACGAAGTCTTGGACCTACCTACTATATACATCTACGACATCCGAAAATTTCAGCTCAATCGGATCGGCCACTCCAGAGATTACTTCTATTAACAGATTTGCTGATATATATATATATATATATATATATATATATATATATATATATATATATATATATATATATATATATATATATATATATATATATATATATATATATAAATAAAGATATATGAATTTTCGGCGAAACGAGTTAAATACTATTGTTCTTCGAACATTAGTAAAAACTATGGGTAAGTGTTACGGATTAGATGTTTGGGGAATGTTTTTAAACGGTAAATTTAGAGGAGAGTCACTTTTGGTCCGATTTCTGATTTAGTTTGTTTTATTTCACCAACGGTTTGTTTGAAATAAGATAAATGTTCATTACTAATGTTGTTGCCAAATTCATTTTAATACTTTGATGTTTGTATAGATAGCAAATTCAGTAAGCTGAAAAAAAAGACAGTTGTAATGATATAACATCACATGCATGAAATAAATCAAAACAAAACAAACAAGTCAAAATAGAACACCATGCAATTCATTAACATTGTCTACGTAATAGCAGACCACACAATGTTATACAACTGACCATATCAGGTTTCCGAGTAGCGACCGTGAATATCCATGCCATATGGAGTATTCAAATGTAGTACAGAGTCATGTTGCGATCGATAATGAATTATGTGTCACTATGGCACGCGATACAAATATGATATGTTTTGGTTACAGTGTGAATAAGCGCACATTGATATGTTTTGGTTGCAGTGTGAATAAGCGCACATGGCAATAAATCTAGTACGTGTTGATAGAGTGGCGCTAGAAATGTTGGTCAAGTGTAGCGTGTGAAAGTTGAACACATGTGATTCATATAGAATATTGTGTCATGGGAAATTTATGTGTTATTGATTTATTTCAGGGCATGCTGAGTTTAGATAATAAAATAGGTTAAGTTATGTTTGTAAGGTTTTGTAAAAATCGTATATAAGGAGTGGTAAGAATGTTTGAAAAATAGATTCATTTGAGTAAGCGTGCAATACACTGTTTTATTCTATTGGGTCTCTGCTCTTGCGAGGTTTTTCTTGCAAAGCATAATTCAAGCACGGCAAATGTCTAAGACTAGCTTTGACATGGTGCCATCATTAACTGCGGCCTCGCCGCTTTGGTAGGTAGAATAGTGGTACAATCCATTCTCCACAGTTGAGTTAGACTAATCTTTACTCCACCACAGTAAGGACCCTACGTCGATTCAAACAAACGGAGAAATATCCCAAGGCCCAACAACGAACATATTTCATGGCGACCTCAGCATATTTCATGGCGATCCTGATAAACGGAACTCTGGAATCTACTATGAAGATTCAGGCAACTGCGTAGAAGAAGAAGGACTGGAAGAACGGGAAGAATACGTCCCTGAGCCAGTGTCAACTACACCATCCTACTACAAACCCACAGAAATAATTACACCTGGACCCAGACCTAGAAGAATTGAAGAATTCAGTAAAAAGAAGATTGAAAAAGATATCTTGGACACCATCCCCAAACCAAGACGACCACGAGGAGGCAGGAAAACGAAGTTGAAGCGCGAACGAGCGGAATTGCACAGATTAGTACGAATTTCTTTTGGGCAGCAGAAAGAGTACTTCCGGAAGAGACTACGGGAACTTAAAGAAGATGGGAAATAATTGCTCGACGGAGGAGGTAACGGTGATACAGGAGTATCAACAATCTTTAACAACAGCAGCAATTTTCTGTATAGTATTAGGAATATTCTATGTTTATAATAAAAAGAATAAGGAGTATGTAGCTAAGAGGTTAAATAGGAGTATAGATGTATAGCAATAATTAAAACAATATATATGTCTTGATACATGAATTTTAAAAACTTTTATTTATGAATGTACGGTTCTTTCTTACAAAATTCCAGTCTTACAATAATTATGTATGGACACTTTAGAAGGTTTAATCTTGGAAAACGAACAGGTTTTGAGAAATTTAAGAAAAAGTTCGAAGAATTTATATAGGTTTGAAACTTTAAAAGAAAAATTGAACGATTTACAGGCGCGTAAAGAAAAATTTAGGAAAACAATCAGCAATTTTAATGACGAAAGCTCTGAGGTTTTAGATATAAAATTAAAGTTCAAAGCGGTATCAGCGATATTGGAGGGAGAAATCTGGCTACAGCTTGGTAAACAAGGATATTCTGCGGAAGACGTCCAACAAGAGTGCGACATCACCGAAGAATTAGAGACTAGTTTACAAGTACTAGAAGACAAAGCCAAGATGTCTGAGTTTAGTCTAGAGACTGCCATAAAAATAATTCCTACTTTCGAGGGAAAGTATAAGGAATTAGAATCCTTTTTGAAGATAGTAGAATTACTAAATTCCACATTAACCGCTTCAGGAAAAACCCAACTCATAGATTTCGTCACTAAAGTTAAGCTTACCGCGAATGTGAGATTATCTTTGATTAACACCTCAATCAGCACTTTTGAATTTTTAAAAGATGAATTATCTAGCAGGTTTAGAAACAATAAAACAGTACCACAGATTCATTCTTTGCTCAGTAACATGTGTCAGAAGAGATCTTCTGTTACTACATATAAAGATAAAATTTTATCTTTGGTAGATGAGCTCAATCAGTTACAAGTACAGGGGCTAGGTAAGCAGGCTACGGAACCAGAAGAGAAGGTTATCGCGCAAATGAACGATACTTATGCACTCACTATCTTTAAAAGTGGACTTAATGACCAGCTGAAGGGCACAATATTTTCAGCTAGACCTAAAACTTTTGCTGAGGCAGTATCATTAGCGCAAGAGATTGAGACATTAGAATCTCAAGCTACGAGTAGCGTAATGCATATCGGCAATTTTGCAAATAATAGAAGTAACCGTGATCGAAGATACAGAATCAATGGCAATGATAGAAATAGCAATGGTTATAGGGATAGAGACAGTCGAAGAGATTTTAGGAATAAAAGATACGATAACCATAGAAATTTTAATAGAAAAACAGATAACAGATCAAATCATTATAGAGGTAATAATGATAACAGAGATAATAACCGTAGGAATAACAGATATGCCTACAACCATAGTAATCACCGCAATAGCAATAATAGAAGCTTACACGTAATTTCGGACCAGGGAAACGCCCTAGGTTCCGGAGAGGAAATGAGGAACCTCCCGGAATAAATAACACGAGTAAAGAATGTAAAATTTACAGAATAACAGATGGCTGCACGAATTACGTAAGAATTTATAATGATGGAGCGAATAGACAACTATCGTTCTTAATAGATACGGGTGCAGACGTATCAATTTGTAAAGTAGGTATATTTAAGGCGTTAGAACATAGAGTGAATAGCAAGGATAAAATTAAGTTAACTGGTATTACTAAGGAAGTAACTACGTCTTTAGGTACTTCGAAATTAAATTTATTAATTGGGAACAAAAGGATAACAGAACTATTTCACATTGTAGACGACAATTTTCCGATTAGTACAGACGGTATTATCGGTAGAGATTTATTAGTTAGTTTCATGAGTAAAATAGATTATGAAACATTCACCATTTCTTTTAGTGTGTCAGATGAAGAAATTGTATTACCCATGGATACTAAACGTCAGAACCATTCGGGAATTAATATATCCGCGAGAACTGAAGCAATAGTTCCGATAAATGTAAGCATCGATGAGGATAGCATTGTGCTGAACGCAGAAATTGAGAAAGGTGTTTTCATCGGAAATACTATTATACCAGCCAAAGGCGTTCGACACGTAAAGGTTCTGAACACAACTGATAGAGATGTAGTCATAAGCAACTTCAACATAGAGGTTGAACCACTGAAAAACTACAAGGTATATGCAGGAAAACAACAGAGAGGTGATCAGAAACGTTTCGAGAAACTGCTGGGAGTTATAGATAAAGATAATTTGGACAAAAGATCTATGGACAGCTTGCTTGAGATAATCAAAGAGTATCAAGATGTTTTTCACTTGGAGGAAGAGAAGTTGACAACAAACAATTTCTACAGACAAAAGCTGCAGATGGCAGACGATAGTCCGGTCTACATTAAGAATTATAGGCTACCTCAAGCTCAAAACGAAGAAATATTACAACAAGTCAGAGACTTAGAAGCCAATGATATTGTCGAACCGTCAGTAAGCCCATACAATTCACCACTTTTGGTTGTACCGAAGAAGACTTCAGATGGTAAAGCTAAGTGGAGACTTGTAGTGGATTTTCGTAGACTGAACGACAAAATAATCAATGATAAGTTTCCTTTGACTAGATTGGAAGACGTTCTAGATAGGCTCGGTAGAGCGAAGTATTTCTCAACTTTGGACATGACTAGTTCATTCCACCAAATCGAACTTGAGAAAGAATCTAGACCCGTCACCGCGTTTTCGACCAGTGATGGTCACTATCAATTCAAGAGACTACCATTTGGATTAAAGATTTCGTCCAACAGTTTCCAACGGATGTTGACGATAGCTTTAAGTGGCTTAAGTCATGAGGCATTCTTATACGTAGATGACATCATAGTTTTTGGATGCAGTGTCAAACACCACAATGATAATCTTCGCAAAGTGTTACAGCGAATGCGACGGTACAACTTGAAGTTGAACCCTGGGAAGTGTCACTTTTTGAAATCGGAAGTAGTGTATTTAGGGCATTTGATAACCAGTGAAGGTGTTAAAACAGACCCATCTAAATTTGAGACGATCAGAAACTATCCGGTTCCGAAATGTGCAGATGAAGTACGCAGATTTGTTGCGTTCTGCAACTACTACAGGCGTTTTATTCCGAATTTTGCCGGAATTGCCAAAAGTTTGAACTCGCTATTGAAAAAGAACGTTACATTTGAATGGACCGAAGAATGTCAAAAAGCGTATGAAACACTTAAGAATAAATTAATTGAGCCACCAATTTTGCAGTATCCAAATTTCGAAGAACCATTCATTTTAACAACTGATGCATCTAATTACGCATTAGGCGCTGTATTATCGCAAGGTGAAATTGGACAGGATTTACCAATTTCGTATGCAAGCAAGTCGCTAGCAAAGCACGACATCAACAAACCAGTCATAGAAAAAGAACTTTTAGCCATAAATTGGGGCATAAACTTTTTCAGACCCTATCTCTACGGAAGAAAGTTCGTAGTTGTCACAGACCATAGACCACTAGTATCTTTATTCACCCATGCAAATCCTTCATCAAAACTCACTAGAATTAGAGTTGACTTATCGGATTATGATTTCACGATTGTGTACAAGAAAGGCAGCATGAACACGAATGCTGATGCCTTGTCAAGAATTGAGTTGGATTCTGACTCTTTAAAAGCATTGATACCTCCAGTTACAGATGAAACAGCAAAGCGTAAACTATTAGCAATTACAAGGGGCATGGCAAAGAAAACAGAGGATAAAAAGCAAGAAACCCGCAGCGAAAGCAACCACGTAAAGGTAGAACCTGATCAATTCTATTGTTGGGATTGCACTAGCTTGTCGGATATCACCGGTGTTATGAAGTTAAAATTTATCCTGCGCAATGATGAAAATAAAGGTATTGATATCGTACGTACGAAAGATATTGTAAAAGTATATTGTAGCGATATATCTAACGTGAAACCAGTTTCCGTTAATGCAAAGCTAACAATAAATAGGGGTACCCGCAGACACAAAAGTAATGAGAATGATAGTGATAATCCACATTCAGAATACGTTTTGATTATGGAGAAACTATTAGATTTTGCTAGACGTAACAAAATCCAAGAACTCTCATTATCAAGTGATGATGTTATATTTAAGTCTATAGACAAGGAAGAATTTAAGAAAGTATTTAACCTGTTGCAACGAAAAGGTAAAGATAATGCGCATATGAAGCTAAGAATAATGATATACAAGCCGCCCGCTAAGATAACGAATAAAGATGAACAGGTGAAATTAATAGAAGAATATCACAATTCACCGCACGGAGGACATTTAGGGATTCGAAAAATTGAATTAGAAAAAAATGTAGCTTTGAGTTGAGCTAGAGAGTGAGTCGAGGAGGGTTCGATTAAGAATAATTGTAATATTTTGAGTTGAGTTAAAGAGTGAGTCGAGAAGGGTTCGATTAAGAATAATTGTAATATATACAATTGTGCTGAATCAAAAAGTAAAAGGTGGACGTTTACAAGAACCGCTAATTTGGAACCAGACAGTCAATAAAAGAACACCTGGTGACGAGTCCAGTGACGCAGCGGTGTGACCAAACCGATTATTTACCAATTTATTTCGTCATCCAAACCATCACCATCGGGAGATTTTCACACAATCGTGGATAGCGACAGCGAATATCATCTCGTTAATTGGCATTCATTTGCAGCGACATTTGCTGTGGATTTAAGGTAGGGTTGCAGCGACATTTGCTCTGGACTTAAGGTAGAGCAAAATTGCACAGGTGACATAAATGCAGTTGTGTGCGGGAGAGCAACGTGAAAGCGTCAACAAAAAATAAAAAAAAAAGTTTAAAAATCAAAAACCAGAATCCTAACGAGCGACTGGCAGTAAACGAACATAGGGTAGCTATTAAAAGTGTGGAAGAGTTCTAATGCGAAAAAGAATTCAGGAGGAGTACGTTCGAAGAGTGCGATATTGGTGCTGGTGTAGCGGAGTGTGAAGAAAACCGTACGAAACGTTACGTCTGTATGCTGTAAAAGCGATTCACTAGTGCAACAAGAAGATTCAAGGTCAATCAACGAAGAAGACTGTCTTCATCAAGAGGGGGCCTCCACAGGCAGTTGTTTTTATTTATATTATATTGTTTAAATATTGATTTTTCTTAGTAATAATATTCTGTATCAAATGAATCGTCGGTGATTTTATAGATTAGATTAAGGGAAAGAAAAGTGACTCTCCCTAGTGTAGATTATTTGTTTTGTTTTTAAAGAAAAAAAGTTTAGCGCATCAGAACCGCTAGAAAACTAATTTTCGAAGAAGTTGTCTTTGAGTGACAATAAAATGTGGGAAGACGTAATACACTTTTTTGTACAACCATTCCTTATCCTAAGCAACAAAACTCAACTATAACACAAATGATGAAAATGTTCAGTGCTGGCAACACTTTCCCAATGAAGCAGCAATAAGTTTACCTTAACAAGCTCATACTTAAATCAACTTATCCTTTGAATTTCGTTCTCATCGGAGGATTTCATCGAAAGTTTTAGCGGTAAAACATTGTTTGAGGCTGCCATCCGAAAAATGCTCAAAACTCGGAAAATGTCAAAATTGGTTTCTTATTTTTATCGCAAATGCTTTGCATATGAGTACGTCATTTGAAGCATCTGTTGGTGCAATATTTACGAAAATGGCTAATGCTGGTTACCCTGTGTCAGCAGCAAAACAAACAATATACCAAATCTGCTTCACATTAAAATAACCCAACCAGTAAATTTCGTTTCGATTGAATAACTGCGCTTAAAGTTATACGGGTGAAAAGAATTTTGGGGTAACCATCCTCAAAACTTTTCAAATTTTTAAAACGTTAATATTTGCTGTGAATTTTCATTGCAGGATCATTCTCATTTGCAAATCTAATGACATAATCGCTCAGTACAGAAATTCCACAAAATTATAAAAATGGTCATAGCTGGCAGCCCTTTCAGGATTTTTGTACGAAATTCCTACGATATTTACTTCACATTAAGGTCCATTTACTGCATGAGCTTCGTTTTGATTTCTACACTGGACCGGAAGTTATAGGGAAAAAAGCTTTATTTTGCTGAGCAAATTTGCAAGATTTATGAGACAACAATCACCACAGCTGCCAGCCCAATACTCTTTTTTACATAGAGTAACATCCAAGCACTGTGTGAATTTTGTTAAAATCTGATGGCTGAGTCGGAAGTTATAGGCCAAAGACTTGTTTGTTTTTCTCAGTGATTTTTCAAGATGGTACCACTGCCACAGGATTGCCCGCATTTCAAAATTACTTCTATCAGACCTGGTCCTATCTAATACCAACATGTCATGTAAATTTCATTACGATCGGATAATCCGGTCGTCAGTTCTCGTGAACAGAACTTTCGAGGGCTGAAAATAGAGGTTATTTGGTGATGGGTTGCCGTTCTTGTGCAAATCGGAAATTTGAAAATTTTATCTTGACATAAAGGACAAAGGACAAAATTTATCAAAAAATTGAAATTTTTGTGAAAAATCAAAAAAATTTCAGGAAGGCCAATAGGTTAGGTTAGGTTAGCTGGCTGGCACAGGGCCACACATAGACCCATTGGTCCGTAGTGGTACCAGATAAATGGACCTGGATAAGGAAAGTTCAGTCCAAACGGCCATCGAAGGCCCCGGACTTTTTTGCGAACTGAAATATATCCTTCAGCCTCTGCTCCGCTACATGTGAGAGATCCACCAGCCAGGGCTCACCGAAGCAGCGCTGCCTGGTTCTCCCCAGTGCCGGGCAGTGGCACAGAAGGTGCTGGATTGTTTCTGAGACTCCCGGCTCTTGACACTTCCTACAGATGTCGCTGGTTAGGAGTCCCATTTTCATGGCATGAGCTGCTACAAGACAGTGGCCAGTAATGATGCCGACCAGCCGCTTGCAGTCAGTCCGCGTTAATTCGAGCAGGTACTTAGTAGCTACGAGATTGTATGATCCCCACATGATTTTGGTTAGCTTACATGTCTGGGTTGCACGCCACCTGCACGTAGCAACTTGCATCATATTGGAGTCGATCGAGTATTTGATTGTTTGGATTGAAGTAGGAATGTTAACTGCGCCTGACAGGGGAATGCTGGCTCCGTGCTTAGCTAGCGCGTCCACCCTCTCGTTTCCTTCAATGCCCTTGTTACCAGGAACCCAGAAAATCCTGACTCTTTTGTTGTTGCCCAGTCTATTCAGGGCCTGAATGCAGTCAAGTACACACTTCGACTTGTATGTGTAAGACATCAGTGCTTTAACCGCCGCCTGACTGTCTGTAAAGATGTTGATTTCTTCATTTGTGGTATTTCCGGCGTATGCTAGGTCTGCGGCTTTACGTATCGACAAAAACCTCCGCCTGAAAAATAATACAGTGGTTAGGAAGCCTTAAAGCTGCTTCCATAGTTGCCTCTGCGGAAGAAGTTGCAGCACCCACTCTGGCAGCCGTTTTAGAGTCGTCAGTGTAGATGCTAAGAGTTGTTGCGTCCATTTGCCGATTCCACTTCTGCCCATCCCCCACGGTCGCTTGATATCCGCGCTCGAAGCTCAAAGTGGGGACCAAGTAGTCGATGCTACCTGCGTACCCCCGCTCAATTCTGCTGTGGCCGAAGGATCGTGGCTCAAAGTGTCCCGATTCCCTAAACCTGACAGCAGCTTTTGCGGCAGCGCCCTTCACGAAGAGGTCAAGTGGAGGGAGATGAAGCAGGACATTCAAAGCAGACGAAGGAGTCGATGCTAAGGCACCTGTAGTGCAGAGAGCCGCCAGCCGCTGAACTCTGTTTGCCACGCTAGCAAAGGTAGTCTTATTTACTGCTGGCCACCAGACCAAACATCCGTACGCAAGGATAGGCCTGACTATTGCCATATAGATCCAGTGTGTTAAGGCAGGGCTTAGACCCCACGTTTTACCCAGCACTCTCCTGCTGGCGTAAATCGCATTGCTGGCCCGCTTTACTCTCTCGTCCAAATTCGCCTTCCAGGTGAGCTTGCTGTCCAGAATAAGACCCAAGTACTTAGTTTGCGACTTGAGGCTTAAGCTGGCGCCGCCCAACCAGATTGGAGGTAATTCAGGAATTTAGTACTTCCTTGTGAAAAGTACAAGGTCAGTTTTATTGGAGTTGATGCCAAGGCCCACGGTATTTGCCCATTCCTCAACAAGCCCCAGAGCATACTCGATGAGTTGGCCAACTGTGTGCGGAAACCTACCCGAGACTAATATCGCAATGTCATCGGCATAGGCCACAACGGTGAGTTCTTTGCGCTCCAGTTTATCCAAAATTGTATTTACAACCAGGTTCCATAAGAGAGGGGATAGAACTCCTCCTTGCGGCGTGCCTCTATGGACCTTCCTAGTGATCTGTGACCCCGCCCACCCAGCTGTTATGAGCCTTTGCTTAAGCAGATTGTTAATCCAGCTACAGATAGAGGGGTGGATGATGCCAATGATTTGAAGGATTTTTTTTCAGCAGCCTGCCACAGCTACAGGGTTACCCGCTTTATGATGAAAATCTATATGTGCTAAATTTTAGTCAACATCAATACGCTCTGTAATTTTTACGATGATCCATTGTTTTTCTTACAAGTAATGACAAATCAAAATTTGAAAAAATATCGTTGCCTAGTTTTAGGCACCCTGCACCCACATACGGCTCAAAATTTCCAATTCTTTATCATTGACAAGCTTAAAACATAATTAATTCTCATTCCAAATACTTTTCTTTAACAAAAATTTACACTGCTTGGATATATAGGAGTACCTCAAAATTCACTAAAACGCTCGCCGCCACCAAAAGGTTTAGGATATCTGAATTTGAGAAGTTATGGACCTACCTACTATATACATTTACGTTCTCCAAAAATTTCAGCTCAATCGGATAGGAAACTCCAGAGATTATATATATATATATATATATATATATATATATATATATATATATATATATATATATATATATATATATATATATATATATATATATATATATATATATATATATATATATATATATATGTATACATATAAATATATATATATTTATATATATATATATATATATATATATATATATATATATGTATACATATAAATATATATATATTTATATATATATATATATATATATATATATATATATATATATATATATATATATATATATATTTATATATATAAAGAAATATGAATTTTCGACGAAACGAGATAATACTAATGTTCTTCGAACATTAGTAAAAAATATATATGCATTTTCCCTCGCTTATCCGTGAGGCTACGTCTTGTTCCATAACCGAGGGAACGCACAGGAATCAAACGAGTGGCGCAGTTTTTCCCACGACCGTCTGCGGCTGTGGTCGGGCAAACCTTCGAGCGTTCCCCGCTGTATTGCGTGACATTAGTTGTAGCTGTGAAGTGAGGTTGGTCAGTATTAAAGGTTAGTACGCTGGCGAGCCTGAATTCCGGACACTCGGTTGTGCTATTTATTTCTACACGGAAAAATTTTCGTGTAGAGAAGTGTAGAATATTACAAAGTGACAGTTAATTGTGTAGATGTTTGGCACTTGTATTTTGAATTTTCAGCCATTGATTTTTCAGCTAACAGAATAATGGGTAGTGGTTTCGTGAGTTTGCTGTTGATGTACGGCGCATATTCTTGGGACGTGAAGTTAATGCCACATTCTGGTGCTCAAACTTTGATAAATTGTAGGTGGAAATTTTCTCCATAATATACTTATTGAAAATTTTAAATTGGTTGTGCGGCAGACTACAGGACCATATTAAACATCGCTGTAATTTTCTTTTCCGTGAAAAGTACAAGCCTCCAGCCCGCTTCACCTTTAACCTTGGAATGGTACGGTAAATTTTTGGATGATTTTAGGTACATGTTTTTACTAAAAAGATGGCAACAATAGTATTATGTATATTTTTTATTTTATCATTAAACATAAAAAGATTATATAGCTTCTAGCCTCATGGCAGTCTGAGGGGCTAACTGGCTGGTGCGCGACAAAATGTATACCCTATGTGAGTAAAATTTACTCATCTGTACCATTCTAGGGTTAAGTTGTTGCATAACAACGTTAACACCGCACTACGCTCAACTTTGGCGGCATGGGATTTAGAAATTAACTTTCTTTTAAAATAACCTTAACAATGTACCAACGGTATGCGAAATACTATATGTTACTATTCCATCAATGCTTATTTGAGCTCTTCAATTTTAAATTCATTCAAGTTTCCTGCCTGATCATACTCTATATTATTAAGCAGATCGAAGTTTACGAAAGCAACCAAGTTGTAGTAGCAAATGTTCAAAACTAGTTTCACGTTAAATTCAATTAGACTGAAAGAAAATAGGCGTAGTTTTTCTAAGTATAACAATTATGTAATCTATTTAATAATTGTTTATTTGAAATATATATCCTTTACACAAATACATAATTTACATCCATGCATTTCATATCGCGTACACATGCGGTACTGAAAACTTTCTAACGTCGCACTAATCCAATTAATCAACCAGCTAATTAAAGTGTATCCTAGTAAAATTATCTGCAAAAAACATTGAATTGCTGGGAAATCATTGCTACTAGTCCTGTACGAACTATCCGTCGCATAAAATTAGTTAATTTGTCGACAGAAAGTGCCGACGTAACATAACTATTGAACAAATTTCAAATTTTCAAACAAAATTCAAAATAAAAGCGCGGTCAAAATGGCCAAAATGATTGCTTTCCGTGACCAAATAAATAGCAGACCATTTAAAGGTTAGTACGCTGCCGAGCCTGAATTCCTGTCCCCCTTTAAAATGCATGGGAAAAGAGTGACGGAATTCCGGACCTGAATTTTTTTTCAGGTCACTTGAGAAAATCGGTACGCTGCCCGTCCTGAAACGTTGCCTGAAAAGTGTCAGAATTTCAGTGTTGCTCTTCGCTCGTAGGTGGCTCTGCAGCACAAGTGGAGAGTTTTTTCAGGCAGGAGGTGCCTGAATTAAATGGTCTGCTATTTATTTGGTCACGGAAAGCAATCATTTTGGCCATTTTGACCGCGCTTTTATTTTGAATTTTGTTTGAAAATTTGAAATTTGTTCAATAGTTACGTCGCCACTTTCTGTCGACAAATTTACAAATTTCATACGCACGATAGTTCGTGCAGAACGTGAATGATTTATTATCCAGCACATTTGTTTTTTTTTTTCAGATAGTTTTACTAGGATCTACTTCAATTGGCTGGTTATTTAATTGAATTAGTGCGACATTAAAAATTTTCCAGCACCGCATGTGTACGCGATATGACAAACATGAATGAAAATTAGGTATTCGTGTAAAGGAAATATATATAAAATAAAAATTTAGTCAAAAAATTACATAATCTTTATACATAGAAAAACTACGCCTATTTTCTTTCAGTCTAATTGAATTTAACGTGAAAATCGTTTTGAAAATGTGCTACTACAACTTCGTTGCTTTCGTAAACTTCGATGTGCTTAATAATATAGCAATATGATGAGGCAGGAAACTTGAATGAATTTAAAATTTTGAGCTGAAATTTAAAATTTAAAGAGCTGAAATAAGCATTGAACATATAGTATTTCGCATACAGTTGGTACATTGTAAAGGTTATTTGAAAAGAAAGTTAATTTCTAAATCCAATGCCGCCAAAGTTGAGCGTAGTGCGGTGTTAACGTTGTTATGCAACAACTTAAAGGTGAAGCGGGCTGGAGGCTTGTACTTTTCACGGAAAAGAAAATTACAGCGATGTTTAATATGGTCCTGTAGTCTACCGCACAACCAATTTAAAAGTTTCAATAAGTATATTATGGAGCAAATTTCCACCTACAATTTATTAAAGTTTGAGCACCAGAATGTGGCATTAACTTCGCGTCCCAAGAATATGCGCCGTACATCAAGAGCAAACTCACGAAACCACTACCCATTATTCTGTTTGCTGAAAATTCAAAATACAAGTGCGAAACATCTACACAATTAACTGTCACTTTGTAATATTCTACACTTCTCTACACGAAAATTTTTCCGTGTAGAAATAAATAGCACAACGAGTGTCCGGAATTCAGGCTCGGTAGCGTACTAAGCTTAAATGGTCTGCTATTTATTTGGTCACGGAAAGCAATCATTTTGGCCATTTTGACCGCGCTTTTATTTTGAATTTTGTTTGAAAATTTGAAATTTGTTCAATAGTTACGTCGCCACTTTCTGTCGACAAATTTACAAATTTCATATGCACGATAGTTCGTGCAGAACTTGAATGATTTATTATCCAGCACATTTGTTTTTTTTTTTCAGATAGTTTTACTAGGATCTACTTCAATTGTCTGGTTGTTTAATTGAATTAGTGCGACATTAAAAATTTTCCAGCACCGCATGTGTACGCGATATGACAAACATGAATGAAAATTAGGTACTCGTGTAAAGGAAATATATATAAAATAAAAAATTATTAAAAAAATTACATAATTGTTATACTTAGAAAAACTACGCCTATTTTCTTTCAGTCTAATTGAATTTAACGTGAAAATCGTTTTGAAAATGTGCTACTACAACTTCGTTCCTCTCGTAAACTTCGATCTGCTTAATAATATAGCAATATGATGAGGCAGGAAACTTGAATGAATTTAAAATTGAACAGCTGAAATAAGCATTGATGTAATAGTAACATAGAGTGTTTCGCATAAAGTTGGTACATTGTATAGGTTATTTTAAAAGAAAGCTAATTTCTGAATCCCATGCCGCCAAAGTTGAGCGTAGTGCGGTGCTAAAGTTGTTATGCAACAACTTAAAAATTAAGCGGGCTGGAGACTTGTACTTTTGAGGAAAAACAATATAACAGCGATGTATAATATGGTTGTTTAGTCTGCAGCACAACCAATTTACAATTTTCAATAAGTATTGTGGATATAATTTCCACCTACAATTTATGAAAATTTTCGCACCAGAATGCGGTATTTACTTCGCGTCCCAAGAATATTCAAATGGCAATCAGACATCTGCAATAGAATAATTATCAATAGTAAAGGAATAGGTACACTATTCATTATTCTGTTTGCTGCAAAATTCAAATGCCAAAGATCTACACAATTAACTGTCACTTTGTAATATTCTACACTTCTCTACACGAAAATTTTTCCGTGTAGAAATAAATAGCACAACCGAGTGTCCGGAATTCAGGCTCGCCAGCGTACTAGCCTTAATTCAGGCACCTAGTGCCTGAAAAAAACTCTCCACTTGTGCTGCAGAGCCACCTACGAGCGAAGGGCAACACTGAAATTCTGACACTTTTCAGGCAACGTTTCAGGACGGGCAGCGTACCGATTTTCTCAAGTGACCTGAAAAAAAATTCAGGTCCGGAATTCCGTCACTCTTTTCCCATGCATTTTAAAGGGGGACAGGAATTCAGGCTCGGCAGCGTACTAACCTTAAAACAGGATTTACCCTTGACGAGTTTATGGCTGTGATGCAGCTTGATACAATCGATATATCGCCAACATACAAGATAAAGAAGAAATGGCTAAGACAACAAAAGATGTTTTTGTTGCAAAGGATCTGATTATTCAGAACAGATACCAAGATATTTTACTTTGGGATAGTTTGGAAATCCTCCTATTGTGCCAAACCTTGTCAAATGCCTTTTCGATGTTCAGTATGTCATGTGTGTAGATAATCGGTCCTCTAACTGTTGCAAAATACGGGTCCTTATTCTTAAAAATTGATAAAAGGAGCGAGTTTTCTCTGCATCTGAATTGAAAATCCGGAATAAACTTTTTACTTTCGACTTCTTTTTCTAATTTAGCAAGTATTATTTTTCAAAGTTTCTTCTCATAATAAGGAGTAAACTGATGGGCTACTAACTATTTGATGCTAACGGATCCATTCTTCCTTTTAAGATAGTTAAATATTTGTTCGTAATATGCTTCATAACTTTTAGGTATGTTCTTGGCAAACATTGCACAAGCATTGAAAGTATGTTATCTGTACCGGGGATTTGTTAGTTTTAACTCTTTAAGCAGGTAAGTGAATTTTTACTTATTTTTGAAGAAAATTTATTAAACTCGTTTCGCCGCAAATGCATATTTCTTTATATATATATATATATATATATATATATATATATATATATATATATATATATATATATATATATATATATATATATATATATATATATATATATATAAATATATATGTATATATATATATATATATATATATATATATATATATATATATATATATATATATATATATATATATATATATATATATATATATATATATATATATAAATATATATTTATACATAAATCAGCAAAATTATTAAGGGAGATAATCTCTGGAGTGGCCGATTTTATTAAGCTGAAATTTTCGGAAGACGTAGATGTATATAGTAGGTAGGTCCATGCCTTTCTCAAATTCAGATATCCTAAACCTTTTGGAGGCGGCGAGCGTTTTAGTGAATTTTGAGGTACTCCTATATTTCCAAGCAGTGTAAATTTTTGTTAAAATAAATGTTTGGGAATGACAGCTTACCATGTTTTAAGCTTGTTTATGTTAAAAACTTGGAAATTTTGAGCCTTGTGTGGATTTTTTTTCAGATTTTGATTTGTCATTACTTCTGACAAGAGCATTGGATCATCGTGAAATTTGCAGAGCATATTGATGATGACTAAGATTTAACACATGGATTTTCAAGATAGTAAGGGTACCCTTCCAGCTACGGCAGGCTCCTGAAAAAAAATCCTTCAAGTCATTGACCCTCCTGAAATTTTTTAGATTTTTGGCAAAAAATTCAAATCATTGATAAATTTTGATCTTTGTCCATCATATCAAATAAAAATTTTCAAAATTCCGATTTGCACAAGAACGGCAGCCCATCACCAAATTACTTCTATTTTCAGCACTCGAAAGTTCTGTTCACGAGAACTGACGACCGGATTATCCGATCATAATGAAATTTACAGGACATTTTTGTTTTAGCTAGGACCAGGTTCGATAGAAGTAATTTTGAAATAAAAGCAACCCTGTGGTAGTGGGACCATCTTGAAAAATCACTGAGAAAAAAAACCTATTTTTGCCTATAACTTCCGATTCAGCCATCATATTTTAACAAAATTCACACAGTACTTGAATCTTACTTTAAATAACATTCAATGAAAGTTTGGCTGAAAAATTAGAATAGAGTTGCCAGCTATGGTGATTTATGTCTCCTAAATCTTGCGAATTTGCTCAGCAAAATAAAGCTTTTTCCCTATAACTTCCGGTCCAGTCATGACATCAAAACGAAGTACATACAGTAAAAAAACTTTGATGGGAACCAAATTTCATAGGCATTTCGTACAAAAATCATGAAAGGGCTGCCAGCTATTACCATTTTTGTAATTTTGTGGAATTTCTGTACTGAGCGATTATGTCATTAGATTTGCAAATGAGAATGATCCTGCAATGAAAATTAACAACAAATATTCACGCTTTAAAAATTTGAAAAGTTTTGAGGATGGTTACCCCAAAATTCTTTTCACCCGTATAACTTTAAGCGCAGTGATTCAATCGAAACGAAATTTACTGGTTGGGTTAAGCTTAACGTGAAGCAGATTTGGTATATATTTTGCTTTGCTGCTGACACAGGGTAACCAGCATTAGCCATTTTCGTAAATATTGCACCAACAGCTGCTTCAAATTACACACTCATATGCAAAGTATTTGCAATAAAAATAAGAAACCAATTTTGAAATTTTCCGAGTTTTGAGCATTTTTCGGATGGCAGCCTCAAACAACGTTTTACCGCTGAAACTTTCGATGAAATCCTCCGATGAGAACGAAATTCAAAGGATAAGTTCACTTAAGTATGAGTTTGTTATGAGAAACTTCTTGGTGCTTCGTTGGGATAGTGTTGCCAGCACAGCAAATTTTCATCTTTTTTGTTATAGTTGAGTTTTGTTGCTTTTGATAAGGAATGGTTGATACGATTCTACAAAAAACTGTATTACGTCTTCCCACATTTTTTTGTCACTCAAAGACAATTTCTTCGAAAACTAGTTTTCTAGCGATTCTGGTGCGCTAGAGTTTTTTTTTCAAACAACACTCGGCTTCGTGCTCGAAGTCGAAAAATGTGAAAATATAGTTGATTAACATATCTGCCCAGTTATGCCTACACAAGCTACCTAGTCCTACGAATGCTGAATAAAATGATTGAAATATCTTCGCCGAGCATTCAGCTTTTTTGTTCAGAAATAAATATGTTTGACTCTCAGCTTGAAGAAGTTTCACTTCCGTGCAGCCATTTTTAAAATTTTATTAAGTTGCTAAAAGTCTGTTGAATTTTCGCTAGGTCCAGCTAGCATTTGACTGCATTTACTTTTGCTCATCCTGTAATCATCTTTTGATCGGATTTTTTGTACATTGACTTTTTTTTACGTTTTGTGGCTCCTTTTCTTTGCCAGCAAGCTCTCATCTGATTTCTTAGTTGAATCAAGGCTTTTACGTAATCTTTCAGTTGTACATAATAATTGGCAGTATTTTTTTTTAGGATTTTAGGATCGAATAGAAGAAACAAACTGTAATCAACTTTTTTCCTTCCTGTCTACATTATCGAAGACAACCTATATCTGCTCCAAAGCTTTCTAAGCGGAGAATATTTGATGCGGAATCGTGGATACGTTTATGGAATCTAATATAATAAAATTGTAATTTTTATTAAATGAGTTTTTAATATATAATTATAATTATAAAGGGAAAATTTAGATGTGACCGGAACCTATATATTTTAGTAAAGAGTTAAACAATTTAGGATATTTTGCATTATTCCTATTTTGCATTACTCAACTTAAGGATGCATCAAAGCAAAAACCAGTACGAATCATACGAAAATCGAAAACATTCTCAATAATTGATACCGTGAGTGAACTACAAAATGCAATTGGTTACTTTGTTACTATGTTTCTGCTAGTTTTATTCTTTTGTTCCCTTGGACGATTTAATGCTTTATTTTCAGGCTGACAAATGACCGGATGTGTTATTGAATGCGAAAATAGGCTGGTATGCTTGGTGTTGTCCACGAGAAGCTTAGAAGCTATAAATTAGGATATATTGCAGCTAAGAAAAATACAAAACCCAAAAATTAGTATTCTATTCTAATGCATAACTCTTCCTAAACATGCTTTGAATGAAACCCATAATCTAAGGCCAGTTCATATCTGCTTCGCATATTTAGCACTATAGGCACTGAATCTACTAGGCGCTGTATGTTCAGAGTCAAGTTTTACATAAATATACATAATGTGGCAGCAGCATCAAACCCTAATGTATGAAGCCAGAAATGAGCATACATGCCATTTAAGTCCGGAAACTAATTTTCGCTTGTAGAACATGCATAAGAAGAGTTTCTATGCATCATCATACAAAGTGTCCTATTTATGTAAGGAATATGTTACTTCATGGCATTCAATGGGAAATTGCCGAAATAGAACATTTTTCACATAAAGTGACGAAATAGTAGAAAAAACATCCGAAATCATATACCCTGGAGCAAATCATAAACATTGGTGCAAATTCTAGAGTGCCCAGTCACTTTTACCGACAGTGAGATTTTTGAGAAACAATGTAAAAAAAAAACTCTAGCGCACCTGAACCGCTAGAAATACTAATGTTCAATGAACAGTATCATAAACATAAACAAAGAAAATGCTTAGTGCGTGCAACACTTTACCAGCACTGCAACTGAAAGTCTCCCACAATTGCCTCACGTCAAAATCTGTCAAAAAAGACTGTCAAATAGCAAGCATAAGAAGATAAGGAATGGTTGATATGATTCTACAAAAAAGTGTATATGTCTTTCCACATTTATTTGTCACTCAAAGAATATTTCTTCGAAAATTAGTTTTCTAGCGGTTCTGATGCGCTAGACTTTTTTTTCACTTCAACCTAGACAGACGACGGAAGTTAATTATATTTATTTCAACCAAACAAGGCGTACAAAACACTTACAATTAATATGTAACAATTTATATAAATTTGTATAATACACAACAATGGAAGAATTTTAAAAATATATAACCATCTTTAGTAGGGAATTGGATAGGGCATTCATGACGTGAGCACCTTAGTCAGAGCAGTTTTAAACCTAGGTCTGGAAATGGTAGGGGAATAGTATTTTGCGAAGCTATTGCATATTTTGCAACATCTATTGATTGGCTCATTGTTGGCGTAAACTGTGTTGTGTCGGTATTCATTCCGTAAACGTGTGTGCCTCGTTTGCCTTACTGATTCGTTGAAGGTGATCTTATTGGACAGGAACACAACATTGATCAAGCCCCTAATAAAATCAAAAGTAAAGCAGGAGCATATGACTATCCTCCGCGAAGATAGACTTGATAGGTTTAAGAGACTTAGCCTGTATCTGTATGAAGGAAGATTATCAAATTCGTAAGGATTATACAGATCTCTCAACGCAAATAGCAAGAACTGCTTCTGTACCGATTCGAGCCTATCGCAATGGACATCAAAGGTAGGGTGCCAGACAATACATGCATATTCGAGCAATGGCCGAACTAGAGCTATGTATAAAGACTTCGTGACCCATAGGTTTTTGAGTTCCTTCGCACGTCTTTTGATAAATCCAAGCTGCTTATTAGCCTTGCTTAAGTGTAAATTAAAACAAAGCTTTTTATCCAAAGTAACCCCGAGGTCGATGACATTGTCAACATTATTGATTGTAACATTATTGAGGCGGTAATCAAAATTTATGTTACTGGCTTTGCAGGAAAAACTAATGACTTGACATTTACTGACATTAATGTCGAGATTATTTTGTTTGCACCACTGCTCAAGAGAAAGCGATTTCAACTGAAGGAAAACTAAGTCTGATTTCGATATAATTGTGTGGTACATTTTCAGATCATCTGCATAAAAAAGGTGAGGGATGTCTGATAACACTTCAGAAAGATCCGAAACGAAAATATTGAATAAAAGAGGCCCCAAGTGACTACCTTGTGGAACACCTGATAAAACTTCGATTTTTTGGATAGGATACCCTGAAACTTAACGTACTGCGTCCTATTTCAAAAATAAGAGTCTAACCAGTTTAATAAGAGACCCGAGATGCCAAATTTCTGTAGTTTGATTCGAAGAATATCATGATCAACACGATCAAAGGCCTTGCTGAAGTCTTTGTAGATGTATAAATTTGATGCCTTTTTTCCATGCCGCAGAGAACATCTGAGACGAGAATCACGAGGTAGGTAGAAGTTGACCTGCCTTTTCTAAAACCATGTTGTCGTTCATTTAGAAGAGGTTCTATTAGAGTAGTGAGCTTATCACAGACAATTTTTTCAAATAGTTTAGGCAATGCTGATAGTATTGCAATACCTCTGTAATTATCAATTGACCGCCTATCACCACTTTTAAAAATGCAAACACAATGATCATTGAACGCTTATGACATTTTTTTTGGAGGGTGACACTCGGTTATTTAACACGTTCACGCCGGCGCGGTCCACCGGTGGCCCGCGCTAAACTGTCCCATCTGGCGGCGCGTACCACCGGTGGCCCGCACTAGATTGTCTCATCGGGCGGCGCGTACCAACGGTGGCCCGCACTAAATTGTCTCATTGGGCGGCGCGTATCACCGGTGGTACGCATTCGATTGTGCATATTAGACGCTGAAAACTAAAATAATGAAAATTTAACGTATTTTCATTCAAAACATTTATTTTTAATTGAAATTATAATTAATAACGTATCATAAACATAAGTTTTATTCAATAACATAAACATAATAATGCAGTATTATAAATATAACTCAAATTGGGTAAAAATAACGTAAACATTCAATATTATTTTCTTTATAATTTCATTTTTTATTGTTTTGTGTGTAATTTGTTAAAACATTTCAAGCAAAGTGCTGGCTGACCCTTGCAATGCCCACAATACGTCTTAACTCTTGTTGTTTTGTTAGTGGCATAATCTCTGCCCTTTTTCTTGGACAAATTTTTATAGCATTCCTTGCAGCGTTTACGGGACTCTCTTGCAGATCCCTCATATGATTGAAGAACATGTTTATTTGACGGTATATGACAGTATATTTGTTCTTTTGCCAAAAGGTGGTCAATAATCACTTCCCTAAATTGTAATATATTCATATTTTTAGTGCCCCATCTTTTATGAATATACCAGGCATTCACGAGGGAAGTTCCGCATATTAATTGTAATATTACTTTTCGGTACCATTTAATGGTTTTTCGTAAACAACTGTAATACCCCGATAGTTGGTCTGATAAATCAACACCTATTTTTGCAATATTATAATCAAACACAGCATCGGGCTTTACTTTGCCATTTGTTCCTTGTACAAATTTACACCGGTGATTCTTTGAGGTAGTTAACATGCATACTGGTCTTTTGTCAGTCCATTTCAGAAATTTTACACCGCTACGATTTTCGAAACTTATCATTTCACCACGTTTTTGTTTTGTTTTTGCCTGCGGTGGTAGAAATTTTTTGTTTATTTTTACAGTACCACACATAAATGTATTGGTCTCTAAAAGTTCTTCGCCCAAAGGGACACTTGTATAATAACTATCAATAAATAGTATGCGGCCCTCAAATAATAAGCCATTTAGTAATCTCATTACTACATCATGAGAATGTGATTTTTCAATGATCGTTTCATTTTTCCCGGCATAAATTTCGAAATTATAAGTGTAGCCTTCAGGCAAACACAATTTGTATAATTTTACGCCGTACTTATGTCGCTTGCCTGGGATGTACTGACGAAAACCTAGGCGTCCTCTCCACGGAACCATACTTTCATCGATAACGATATTTTTTCCAGGATTTATAGAACTCTTGAAGGTATCCACGATTGCGTCACTAATGTTACGAATTTTGTACAACCGATCTTCAGTTCTGGCTGTAGTATTGTCTGAAAAATGTAAAAACTTAAGAATAGATAAAAAACGATCACGTCGCATTGCATTTTTTATGCGTGCGTTCGCATACATGTCGTTGTTAGACCAATACAATCTAATTTCTGGTAATTGCACTACACCCAAAATAAGCAATATGCCAATAAAAGTATTCATTTCATCTCTTGTAACAGACTACCAGGCCTGTTGGTGCGTTCTACTGCTAGATGTAGAATTATTTATGCATTGTATAGCATATTTATTTGTTTCTTCAACTATCAAATCTAGTATGTGATCCGTGAAGAATAGTTTGTATAAATCAAAAGGGTCATTACAGTCAGTGTTTTCATTTAAAAATTCCTCTTCTTCCGAATACTCATTTATGACTGAAGTTCTTTCTTTTACTTCTTGCCATTCCTCATCGTTATCCTCGTTCTCTGATTTAGACATCAAATCTTCTTCTTCCGTGGAACATTCGTTCACTTCACTGTTTATATTAACAAAATCCTCATCTGAACAGGAAGAGAGTATCCGTAATCTTGATGCCTTTCTCCTGCTTATATTTATAGATTCATCAGAATCACTTATTTCCATGTCCATGTTACCTATATTTTATCAGGGCAAAAATTTAAAAAAAAAACATTCAACCACCTGTCTAGTTATACTTACTGGTAGAAATCTGTGGTCAGGATGAAAAAACGCATTCACTTTACTACTGAGTAAACATACAACGCGTATGGAGGTTTGTACAGAAAAAAATCGCTTGCCGCCAGATGAAGCGCGGCATTAATTTCAGCGCCGCCTCACAGCAAAACAAATGAAAATCGGCCCCGGCGTGAACGTGTTAAATGAGGTTGTTTGACAGTTGTAGGTTGTTTGAATTTAAATGGTACTCTTTTGACAGTTAAGCCTGATTTACATTGCCATGCACTGCAGTGCAGAGCCGTGCCGAAGCAGTGCACTTATTGCAAGGTACATTGAAAGCAGTGCAGTGTTCTGACAATTAATGTCAAATTAAATTGTGGAGGTTTCTTATTTAGATTTTCTGCGTTTGTTTTTCATCCATTTACAATTTAATGCCTGGAACGAAATTTCCGCCTCAATTTAAATAGTTTTTTCCCGGTCTACTACTTTCAAACAAATGTCAACCGATGCAGTGTGTAGTGTTTTTAGAAATTAGCCTAAACAATGCAGTGCAGTCCACTGCACTGCACTGCAGTCAATGTAAATTGCCACATGCAATTACATGAGCTCTAAATTTGCTCTAAATTTTTACATGAGCTCTGCATGGCAATGTAATTCAGGCTTTATTGTTTATCCAAACACAACCAAAAATTGACAATGAGTCCAAGTATAAATACGAACAAGCCTATGTGTAAAATTATGGCACTAAAGTTTAATCGCGATAAAGAAGAAAATAAATAGTATCAGGTGTTGAAGAAAAAAATGAAACATTTGCATATAATGTTGTAATATATTCGAAATAGTATATTTGTTGATGTTTTCAACAGATAGAAGGTCTTTTCGCATACTTTCAGTCACTGAGTTTTACTTAATTTTCGTGAATCATGTGGTGGGGAAATTCATGGAAAGTACGAGAACGCTCTCATTATATTTCCTTAAAATTGACAACCAAAAGTGTCAGCTGTCGGTTTTTGGGAGAAAATAGATATTATAAAGTCATCCTAAGCGTTGAAAAACTATCACCAGAAAGATATTCGACCTTCATAGCAACATTTACGCAAAACATCTTCTGGTGTTTCCCAAGGTTCCATCCTTGGTCCCCTCCTTTTGACATTGTTTATCAATGACCTTCCTCGTAACTTTCAGTCTGTTTCTCTGTTGTATGCTGATGACCTTAAAATTTTCCGTGCTGTTGCTTCCCTAAATGATTGTTCTAAGTTACAATCGGATCTTTTCATTTTAAGTGATTGGTGCTCTGCGAACTCCGTTGCTCTTAATGTTTCCAAGTTTTTCATGATGTCTTTTTCCAATAAGCCTAATCCCATTTTCTATGAACATTTTTTTAGTTATAGTGCTTTGGAGCATGTAGATCAACACAAAAATCTTGGCATCATCTTTGATCCGAAAATAAAATTTGATCTGCATGTTTCTTTTGTTGTTGCTAAGTTTTCAAAAGTAGCTGGTTTCGTTCTGCGCTGCTCTCGCTTTGCAACCAATATCAACACATGTGTTCGTCTTTTTATTTCTCTTGTTCGTAGCATTGTTGAATATTGCACCCAAGTGTGGTCTCCTCGTTTCGTGTACCTGTCTAATGCTGTTGAATCCATACAGAGTAAGTCTACTCGCTGCCTTTTGTACAAGTTTAATGTAGCTTATCGTCCTTATGATGACCGCCTGCTTTTCTTAAATCTTCATTTGCTGAGTACCCAAGGAATATTCCTTGATGAATATCTTCTTTATAAACTCTGTCATGGCTTACTCTCTTCCAAGATTCGCGGGTGTCATTTCTTACGTGTGTCTGATCGCCCGGTTAGTACTCAATCGCATTTCCCCACTCCTTTTGCGCGTACTCTTGTGTATTTTAACTCGCCAATAATTAGGATAGTTAGAAATTATGATGAGCATTAGTTTGGCACTTTGTCCATATCTTTTCAATCTTTTAAAAAACATGTTATTGATATGTTAACGTAGCCTCTTAGTTATTTTCATTGTGTATTTTTCTCTTTACTTTTTCTTCTATTTGTATTATTTTTATTCCTTTGATTTGCTTTATATTAATTATTTTTGCTGTTTTTTTTTGTACCTCATTTTATAATTGGATTTTTTGTTAAATGAGATTTGAATAAATAAATAAAATATGTTGCCTCCCGCGCACTTTTGGAAATATTTACTCGCGCCACACCGTTTGACACTTTTTAGTATTTTTCAGTAGCTCAGACCCAGACCCTACTGAAATTTACTGAAAAAGAGCAAATTTTCATTTTTCAATAAAACAGAGTACAAAAGCGGCATCATTGCAATTAATTTCAAGTCGTAGTACGCAAACAGACCTAGAAATTTCCCCAATAAATTTTATAATCTTCTCGCTAGATGGTGCGATAACCGATAAGAGCCAATGAGCATTAGCTTCTGAATGATCATTTGCAGAACCTCATTGATGATGTTATAAAGGATCTAACCATGATACACGTAATAGATAACGATCTCTACAACGTCCTTTATATGTTTTTGCCTGATGACCAGTTTAACTGGAGCCATTAGAGTGCCAATCAGGAACACTTCTGATGAAACTGAGCCCACGTGATCCCTTAATGCTCCAATATTTTGGCAACTAAAACAGCTTCGCACCTTCGAATGTCTGAAACGGCCCACGGACACGAAGATCTGGCTGCCGACTTGGTTCGAGACTTGCGATATTTGCGAACAAACTAGATCTGAGACTAGCCCACAGACAATGAATTTGGTCTCAGATATCGCATATCTGCAAACAAGTTGATGACCCGATCTCCACGTCTAATTTACGCTGTACATTCGAGGGACAGCTTCAAAGAGGTTTGAGCTGCTGCAAGAGGATGTATTGTCGGTTAGCGGCCAATAAAAACACAGATATTCACTCCAAATATATAATTGCATAAAAGTCGATAGGTTAAACGGCCCACAGACACGGAGATCTGGCTGCCGACTTGGTTGGAGACTTGCGATATTTGCGAACAAACTAGATCTGAGACTAGCCCACAGACAGTGAATTTGGTCGCAGATATTGCATATCTGCAACCAAGTCGACGACCAGATCTCCGTGTCTGTGGGCCGTTTTAGTCAGAGAATTGTTAACATCCCGTTTGAAAAAAACACTGCAGTAGTCCATTAAGCAAAAAGAAAGCTTCAAATTTAGATGAATAAAAAACAGTCAGCTTGGGATCCGGAGTTTGACTTGGAAATTATAGACTGGACTTGGAAATGGCTGACCAATATTATAATCGATGTCATCTGAAACCGACATGCCCTGCACAAAGATTTAATCACTGCTCAGTTAAGCCTGAATTACATTGCCATGCAGTGCAGGGCACTGCACTGCACTGAAATTTAGAGCTCATGTAATTGCATGTGGCAATTTACATTAACTGCAGTGCAGTGCAGTGAACTGCACTGCATCGTTTAGGTTAATTTCTAAAAACACTGCACACTGCATCGGATGACATTTGTTTGAAAGTAGTTGACCGGTCAAAAACTATTTAAATTGAGGCGGAAATTCTGTTTCAGGCATTGAATTGTAAATGGACGAATAAAAGATGCAGAAAATCTAAATATCAAACATCCACAAATTAATTTGACATTGATTGTCAGAACACTGCACTGCTTTCAATGTACTTTGCAATGCGTGCACTGCTTTGGCACTGCGCTGCACTGCATGGCAATGTAATTCAGGCTTTATGTCTTAAGGCTCGTACTGAGTTAACCGTGAAGCTAAATTTTGACATGTCTGCATTATCTGGTCATTCTTTCGAGCGAAAATTTTGGCAATGGAGAAAAGCAGAGACACTCCTCATTCTTGACGGACGAAATGTCAAGAATTTCACTTTTCGATCGATTTTCTTATTGGAAAGTCATTTGCACTGCTCTATTTTCAAATTGAATTACCAAATGTCACTTTTTAGCCCGACAGAATGAACTGCACAAACTAAATTGGCGTCAAATGATTGGAGACATGTTTCAATGCCATCTACGTTTTCAACGCGAGAGCAACTTCAAAGCAACTTTTCATGCTAAGAACAGAGTACAACTTTTGTTTATTTTCAAGCTAAAATTTCGCCGAAACAGATTCCACGTGAAATTTTGTATGAAAATTTCACGTGAAATCGAACTCAGTACTATACTTTAGTCTAAAAATGACCACAATTTAGTCATCCCACTGCGCATTTTTTATGTTGCAACAAGCTTTTGTTGAGGTAGAACGGCAAGCTGCTAGCCTGTATACTTTTTCCATGATATTCTGATTTGCAGCCTTAAATACAGCTGGCCACCAACCCAAGCTTGGTATTGTCACGGAATATTTGTTACTCGTCTGTGGTCTATCTGCGTTGTGTCTAAGGATTCCAATCCCGGTCCAGTTTTCCAATCCCGGGATTACGGGATTGAAAAACCGAAAATCCCGTGATCACAGGTTCCCGGGATTCGAGATTTAAAAAAAACACAACAAATTAAGGCAAGTTTTTAATGAACAGATTATATTATTTGCCATCCTTTCAAAACAAAAACAATAAGTAATTTCAAATTTAAATTAATTGATGCAAAAAATAAACAATAATTTTAATTATCCAAGACATTGACAGTATGGTTCTTTTCGGAAGTAACATTGAAACAATAGCAAAGCATCCAAAGTATCGTCTCAGAGCCTGCTTCTAAATTTATTCCCGATGTTAGACGCCGCGGAAAAATTCGTTCTGACTCGATACTTGTAAGTGGGACGGTCAGTAAATATTGGTACGCCTGCACCAAATTATGTCCACGAGTGCCACCATTTTCGAAAGGATTGATTTCTTTTGCAATGGTTTTAATTAAATCAGTTTCTTGCGGCATTTCACGATGAACTATTTTCATACTTTGATCTATTGCCAATTGCAGTTATTTTTTTTAGCGTCAATTAACGGCTTCTATGTCCTGATTCAACTAGGATATCTACTGGGTTCTCCTCATTTCTTTGGCTACCCAGCAAATGGTTCAGCCTCTGGATTATTGAAGTATTTTTTTTTAAATATTTGCGTTGCTTGGTTGCAAAAATAAAGATTCTATTTCACTTGGTAAATTTTCGCTGGCACAATGTGGATCTCCAGAATATTAGAGACCTCATTACACTTAGCATATTAGAGAGCTCATTACACTGACGCTCTTTTATTCGGTCCAATATTGCAATTTTCATTTCATTGGGAAGAATGGACAATTTTTCTCCTAACTATCTAAATAAAAATCTTGACGAAGCGTAAGCAATGCATAAATTTGCATCTCTGCGACTTAAGGCCGCCATAATTAATTTTACAGAGAGTAAAACTTCAATAATTTTCTGAATCGAATCAAACTTAGTTGCTTCTAACCGATCTGGATATTGCAGGTCTATTATTACCTTCTGTATACTATTTTTTTAAATGGAAAATCGTTCGAGCATTGTCAAGAGACTATTCTATCTTGTTTTGCAGTCCAGTAAAAGAGACAGTTCTTTGCCTTACTCGGATTTTATATAGTTTTGAAGAACGTTATCATTTTTCGATGGAGATTTTTGAAAATATAAAACTATCTTACGAACTTTCTTTATGCATGCGCTGATGTCATAATCCTTTGTCAGATCTAGCATGTATTGCAGGCAATCGGGTTCAACGTAGAAAGCTGATTCAGGACCGTCCAAATCTTCGTGGTCGTCGTCCATACTATCAGCTGTTTGATCAACTCTTTAATCTGGAATGGAATGCCTATTATAGATAACATTGCAAACTGTCAAGTTCATGCTATGCTAAAAACAAATATGTTGCTCTCCATCAAATAGTCTGCCTGCTTTTCGCATCTCGTTTGGTCCATCAATAACAATGGTAACACTACCTTTTCCTAGAGAAACATCAAACTCAGCAAGACGCTCTTTTAATATGTCCAGGCAGTTTGCAGCTGTCATTGATATCCGTACTCACACCAAGCTCCAGTATGAATTTACTAAGTGGATGTTAATATTTATATAGCGCCTATTTGCAGTCGAGGTCCACTCATCAAACGTCAAACTGACCGTTCATCTGAGATTCTAGCCTGTCTTGTCTAATTTTTTATTATTTTCTTTATTCTGCTTGCATAGCCCACAACCTGATTTTTGCTTGTTGTTGAGGATTTTGGTAAATATGTGTATGCATTCTTTAGTATTAATTTCCTCAAATCATTCGAAGTAACGAATACACTAAATGCGAAACAGTCCATACTTATTTACTTACAGACCCCTTTGTATTCTCTTGTTAACTGCTGCATCGGTTTGTTTTGCTCTATTTTTTACGCATTTTGATGTGAGCCTGCATGCTAAGTGCTTTCTCATAAATATAGATTCTATTGCTTTCTCATAAATAAAGATTCTATTTGCACTTTTCGAGCCTTGCCGTAATTTGATTTCCGATGATGCTTGACTCCCGACCCCGGAATACGGCAAATTTCCGGTCCCGAAAATCCCGGGATTAGAAACCACCAGTCCCGGGATTATCGGGTCCAGAAAAAGGCCGGAATCAACCTAACAATGATTGGCATGGCCCGTAAAAGTTAAAGATTAACATAAAAAAAAAGTCTAGCGCATCAGAACTGCTAGAAAACTAATTTTCGAAGAAACTGTCTTTGAGTGACAAAAAAATGTGGGAAGACGTAATACACTTTTTTGTACAACCATTCTTTATCCCAAGCAACAAAACTCAACTACAGCACAAATGATGAAAATGTTCAGTGCTGCCAACACTTTTCCAACAGGCTCATACTTAAATCAAGTTATCCTTTCAATTTCGTTCTCATTGGAGGATCAGCGGTTAAACGTTGTTTGAGGCTGCCATCCGAAAACTGTTCAAAACGGAAAATTTCAAAATTGGTTTCTGATATTTATTGCAAATGCTTTGCATATAAGTACGTAATTTGAAGCATCTGTTGGTGCAATATTTACGAAAATGGCTAATGCTGGTTACCCTGTATCAGCAGCAGAGCAAAATATATACCAAATCTGCTTCACGTTAAGTTAAACCCAAGCAGTAAATTTCGTTTCAAACCCAACCAGTAAATTTCGTTTCGAATCACTACGCTGGAAGGTATACGGGTGAAAAGAATTTTAGGGATACCACCCTCAAAACTTTTCAAATTTTTAAAGCGTGAATATTTGTTGTTAATTTTCATTGCAGGATCATTCTCATTTGCAAATCTAATGACATAATCGCTCAGTAAAGAAATTCCACAAAATTACAAAAATGGTCATAGCTGGCAGCCCTTTCATGATTTTTGTACGAAATTCCTACGACATTTATTTCACATTAAGGTCCATTTACTGCATGAACTTCGTTTTGATTTCTACACTGGACCGGAAGTTATAGGGAAAAAAGCTTTATTTTGCTGAGCGAATTTGCAAGATTTATGAGACAAAAATCACCACAGCTGCCAGCCCATACTAATTTTCACCAATTTTCACCAAATGTTACATAGAGTAACATCCAAGTACTGTGTGAATTGGTTAAAATCGGATGGCTAAATCGGAAGTTATAGGCCAAAACGCTGTTTTTTTTTCTCAGTTATTTTTCAAGATGGTACCACTGCGACTGGGTTGCCCGTATTTCTATGAGACCTGGTCCTAGCTAATACCAACATGTCCTGTCCGGGAAACTCGATCGTTTTGCGGAATAAGCCTCCGAAAGCAGAATCAAATTGGAATTGTTTTTGCGGGATGATTAAAATTGAAAAAAAATTTATTTATCTTGAAAATTTATATTTGACAAAGTGGTTTCGAAAGCATGCACTGATTCTGAAAGCATGCACC
Source organism: Nemotelus nigrinus (assembly GCA_947369275.1). NCBI lineage: Eukaryota > Metazoa > Arthropoda > Insecta > Diptera > Stratiomyidae > Nemotelus > Nemotelus nigrinus. The sequence goes on from OX376374.1 coordinate 69,130,050, forward strand.
AATTTGATTCTGCTTTCGGAGGCTTATTCCGCAAAACGATCGAGTTTCCCGTATCAATTATTCTCTGCTTTGATAAGCTTTAGAGACGATATACGTTGTCTATGCGATTATAGACAAAAAGGGAACCGTGATCACAAATCAATAACCTTTATGAGTAAATTATTTCCATGGATATAAGTCGGAGATGTTAAATTTTGTCACAACCAGCGTAAATAAACGATCAATGATTTCCAGCTGCAAGTGGTCACACCAGTCAAGTATGCACTGTGTGCTGGTGTCTGATGAGAATCAGTGCATGCTTTCGAAACCACTTTGTCAAATATAAATTTTCAAGATAAATAAAAAAATTTTCAATTTTAATCATCCGGCAAAAACAATTCCAATTTGATTCTGCTTTCGGAGGCTTATTCTGCAAAACGATCGAGTTCCCCGTGTCAATTATTCTCTGCTTTGATAAGCTTTAGAGACGATATACGTTGTCTATGCGATTATAGACAAGAAGGGAACCGTGATCACAGATCAATAGTTTTCATTCCCTATACTTTTTTTTAACAAAAATTTACACTGCTTGGAAATATAGGAGTACCTCAAAATTCACTAAAACGCTCGCCGCCGCCAAAAGGTTTAGGATATCTGAATTTGAGAAAGTTATGAACGTATCTACTATATATATATATATATATATATATATATATATATATATATATATATATATATATATATATATATGTATATATATATATATATATATATATATATATATATATATATATATATATATATATATATATGTATATATATATATATATATATATATATATATATATATATATATATATATGTGCTGAAAATAGAGGTAATTGATCACGGGCTGCCGTTATTGTTTACCGCTGGATTTTGAAATATTTTATTTGACTTGGTGGACAAAAGTCAAAATTTATCAATAATTTGAATTGATTTTCAAAAATCAAAAATTTTTCAGAAGACTCGATGATTTGAAGGATTTTACTTCAGGAGCTTGATGTAGCTACAGAGTTGTCCACACAGTCTTGAAAGTCCATGTGTGTAAAATTCCAGTCTACATCAAAACGCTCTAAAAATTTCACGATGATTTATTGTTTTTCTAAGAAGTTATGACAAATCAAAATTTCAAAAAAAATCTTTGCCTACTTTTAGGCACTCAGCGCCTACACAAGGCTCAAAGTTTCCACTTCTTTACTTAAATGCTCGCCGCCGCCAAAAGGATTAAGATATCTGAATTCAAATCATGGACCTACCTGTTATATACATCTATGTCCTCCGAAAATTTCAGCTCAATCGGATCGGCCACTCCAGAGATTATCTCCCGTAACCATTTTGCTGATATATATACATATATATATATATATATATATATATATATATATATATATATATATATATATATATATATATATATATATATATATATATATATATATATATATATATATATAATAGTACTTCGTTTGATCTCTAAGTAGACGGATTTAGTCGTCGCGTTGTTCTTGCTTATGCCTAGTACTATACTCTTCGCGAAACGAATTCAACGGTCAAATCCCATACAAAAAGAGCTTTACTAACGAATTGAAAAGCTCTTTTTGTATGGGATTCGACCGTTGAATTCGTTTCGCGAAGAGTATAGTACTAGGCATTAGCCTCCAATTTGAAGCAAGAATGCTGCAGCAGTAAAGCTCCAGAATTCGATTGGTACAATAACTGCTATTGAGGGTGAACTATCTAGTTACAGTATGCAGATGTTTTGTAGATTTCGCAACTTTATTTGCTTGAATATATTTACTATTTGCTCTTCATCACGGCAAGGTCACTAGCTACGGCTTTTAAACCTGTTTTCTTTGAAATTATCAAACACTCTGTTTATTATATTATTCGTCCCCACATGTGTTATATCTGATTGACATTTAATTAATTTAGAAAACAATAACATTTTGTACATACAGATCATTTGCTGGCCGGAAAAAAAACTATTTTTAATTTTTGAAGTATCCATTACAAAAAATACAAAAAAAAAAATCTCACAATATTGCTGCCACAGAATGGTCTAATCACTCCGATAGGATCGAGGTAAACTTCTTTGATATGAGAGTAGCTATTCATCTGCTTACGGAATTACTTTACATCCTATTTGATCAAGCTTCCTTAAGAGTTATATTTTGTTTCCGAGAAGAAAATAAGTTTAGCGGCAATAAACTTTATTTTGTTACTCACTTGGCTACAGCCCGATAAAAAGAGAGATTCACTGTTCCTTTTTTCTATTAATACGTACAATATATATGACACTAAACTGCAAATATTTATTACTAAGAAACGGGCTAGCACAAGAATTTTCTGTATTAGTTACAAGATGATACTGCTATTAGGCCTTTCCACACTAGTATTCCTGATGCACTCCTCAAACCGGTTTGACAATAATCACCATTTTCACTCTTGTATTCTTCAGCAACGGAACCGTTCATATACCGATTATGCATATGAATGTGTGCGTGTTGTTGTTTTCTCATTTCCACTTGAGTGTTTCATTAAAAATTCCCGACCCGTGAACTATGTTTATAGTTGTGTTAGTGAGTTGCCGCTCGATCAATCAGTTTCAAATGTGATGCAAAATTCTCTCCACGTGCATCACTTTTTGTAGAGATTTCCCCTTGATTCTTCTGCCTCTTGCCCAGAAAACCGATTTGAGGAGTGCATCAAGAATACAAGTGTGAAAAGGCCCATTAGTTGACAAGCACTAATACTTGGCGGGAAGAGTAGAATTTATATAACCGCACCATCCAAATTGCATGCCTATGTGCTGTACGGGGCGGGTACTATACCAACAAAGCCGTTTCCGCATTCGATCACAAGATGCATGGTGTTGTGAAATGTATTAATGCTGTTGCAAAATGTATTCAGGCATATCAATATTAGTATACTTTGGACAGCGCACTTATTTCTACTTTGGATAGTGTGATTATTTGTAAGTTGGTCAGAGTGTGATCTTGGATACTCGTGGACGGTTGTTGTTAGCAGGAAGGCAGAACGGCGTTTGTAAAATAAATAACATCAACCAAGAAAAGTATTTTTGTATTTGGACTTTATTCGGAACATAAAAACGTGGCGACCGTGACAGGACTTAAACATAAAGTCGCAAATACTTCGTGAAATGGACTTCATGAAGAAGCAGAGGAGAATACTCCGTGGCGCATTTACCAAAGCGCATACAGCGTTTGTGACGAAAGTTGATGGTGGATCGAGCGATGCCGAGCAGAAAGTCGCGTTTCAGTTATTGGAAGCGAAAATGCATGAGTTGGATGCAATACATTCATCGCACGACCACGCTTTGTTCGAATTGGAAATGACCGAGGAGGACATAGCAGCAGAAATCGAAACAAACGATATATACAAGGCTCTGTATTTGGGGGCTAAAATCAAAATGGAGGCAAATACGATCTCATCGGCGGCGGCGGCGTCATCGTGTGAGCCAGTTCCTCACATCTCTACACACACAGTTGCAACAAATTTGAGATTGCCCAAAATCGAACTGGCCAAGTTTGGAGGAGGCGTGCATGAGTGGCTTCCATTTTGGAGTCAATTTAAGAAAGTGCATGGAGATCCGGCGCTGTCTCCCGAAGACAAGTTTCAATATTTGCTACAATGCACAGTACCTGAGTCAAAGGCAAGAGAGCTTGTTGCTAGTTTTCCACCCACGGCGGAAAATTATCAGAGCGCCGTCAATTGCATTAAAGACCGTTTCGGCCGAGATGACTATGTGGTAGAATATTATGTGCGAGGACTTTTGAGTCTGGTTTTAAAAAATGCTGTGACTGGCAGTAATAAAGTGTCGCTTAGCAGTGTGTACGATAAAGTAGCTGCGAACATTCGTGCTCTCAACAGTTTGGGTGTGACGACAGACAAGTGTGCGGCTATGCTTTACCCTCTGGTAGAGTCGTCATTACCTATCGAAATTCTGCGAGCGTGGCAACGTAGTGGGCAGATGAGAGACGTTGCATCAAATGCGGAAGAGAGCAAAGATCGACTGTCAAGGCTATTGGAATTTTTACAAGCCGAGGTGGAAAATGAGCAGCAAATAAATTTAGCCTTGACAGGTTTTGACATCACATCGGAGGATAAAATGAAGAAAGTGAAACGAAGCGACGTCCAAAAGGATATACCTAGCGCCAGCGTTCTTTTTGTAAATGATGATAAAAAGGTCAGTACATGTGTTTTCTGTAGTGCACAACATCATAGTCAAGCTTGCGAAGAGGCGAAAAAGATGACGGTCGAAGATAAAAAAGGTTGTCTTCGGAAGGCAAATGTTTGTTTTATTTGTTTATCGCGTGGTCATTTCGCAAGACAATGTAGAGTTAAGGTTAAGTGTAGTTTGTGTGCACGAAAACATGCAACGGTTATGTGTCACTTAGGTGGGTCTAAGAACCCACAGGACCAAAGTAAGTCATATTATCAAAAGTCGCGAGCGGAGAATAATCTTGTAGCGTTTTCGAAAGTACCCGAGGTTTGTTTACAGACGCTTTGTGCTGTTTCGTATTGCGATACGTGTGAAAAATTGGTACGTGTTGTTTTGGATACGGCCTCGCAGCGTTCGTATATATGTTCGGACATCGCTCAAGAGCTTGGATATGTCTCAAAAGATAAGCAAGAGGTAATACACTCCTTATTCGGCGGTATAAAATCTGAAAGTATGGTACATGATTCGTATACGGTTCGTTTAAGAAATTTAGAAAACACATATGCATGTAACTTTTCAGCGATGGACCATGCGAAGATTTGCGACACCTTGCCTTGCGTAAAAAAAGGGCCTTGGTTGGAAGAATTAGGTAAAAGAAATATTTCTCTCAGCGATATTGACAGTGGGATTAGTCGTATAGATATCTTGATAGGAGCTGACGTCATGGGTAAATTACTGACTGGGGAAAAATATAATTTGAAAAACGGACTGACTGCGTTTGAGACTCTTTTAGGCTGGACTGTAATGGGAAAATATCCTGTTGAATTGGAAAGTGAAAACCCAGTGTCAGTGCTCACGAATATGTTGTCGGTGCAATATAATATTACGGACCTATGGCGGCTGGACGCAATAGGTATCACAGATCCAATTGAGAAGGTAGACCAGGTATTAATAGACAAACAGATTACGGAGTTCATAAATAATACTGCTAGAATAGACGAAGAAGGACGCTATGAGATAAGGTTACCTTTTATAGAACATCATATGCCCATGTCTAGTAATTTAGAAATATCACGTAGTAGACTCTTGAAGACTTGGTCAAAGGTCAAAGTTTGTTTGGAAAATATGATGAGGTTATTAGGGAATGGGTTAAAGACGGCGTAGCAGAGAGGGTACCAGAGAGCGAAATGAATTCACTTGCTCACTATTTACCCCACCGAGCGGTTGTAAAAACTGAAGGTACGTTCAAAATTCGCCCTGTATTTGACGCCTCAGCAACTAAAGCAGGATTTCCATCTTTAAACCAATGCCTAGAAAAAGGTCCAAATTTAATAGAACTTGTACCCACTTCTTTGATTCATTTTCGTGAGAACAATATTGGAGTTATTTCTGACATAAAAAGAGCATTTTTGCAGGTTGGGGTCAATGAAAAAGATAGAGATTACTTGCGGTTCTTTTGGGAGTCTGATGGGGATACAGTTATGTTGCGTCACAAGCGACTGGTTTTTGGATTAGCGTGTAGTCCATTCTTTTTAGCCATTGTTATTGAAATGTTGTTACGAAAGGCACAAGAAACTGCACTGGCAGATTCCAGTAAATGGAGCGAACAATCAGTTGTAAAACTGCAAACCTCCTTTTATGTAGACAATTGTGTCACAAGTGTCAAGTCAAAGGATGAGTTGATTTGCTTTAAATGTGAAGCTACGAACATAATGGCTTCCGGTGGATTTGACCTACGAGGATGGGAGAGTTCAAGAGATGGACTGAAAAATAGAGAAACAAAAGTTTTAGGGCTGCAATGGAATAAAGTGGATGATGTAATGTCCATTAATCCAGAAGGTTTAATTTATAAACATCTTATCGTGGTTACCAAAAGAACAATTTTGTCTATGGCTCATAGAATGTTTGATCCTATTGGGTTTACGTGCCCAGTGACTTTGCAGCCGAAACTTATACTTCAAGAGCTGTGGAACGAAAAAATAGAATGGGACACAGAACTCGTCGGCAAACATAATGAGAACTTTGTGCGGTGGATGCAGGATTTGCATTCATTGAGGGAAATCAGAGTGAAAAGAGAGCTTGGTGAAGGCACTTTGACAATACACACGTTTTGTGATGCTAGTGCAGTAGCATATGCGGCTGCAGTCTTCTCACGGGTAGAAAATAGGGATTACGTGAAAATTAATTTACTGGGAGCAAAGTCGCGTATTGCTCCAAAAAATAGCACCATCCCACGATTAGAGCTAATGGCGGCGACAATTGCTGTAAGGCTGACTCTATCCATTGTTAAGGCTTTCAATAGAAAAGTTTGCGGAGTCACATATTGGTCAGATTCAACTACGGTTTTAGCTTGGATTGCTCGGGATTTACAGTGGAGTACCTTTGTTTGTAATCGTGTTAGAGAGATAAGGACATATACTTTACTGGAAAATTGGCGATATGTTCCTTCGGAGTTAAATCCAGCTCACTTGCCTTCACGAGGATGTAACCCATTACAATTACTAAAATCTCAATGGTGGTTAGGCCCAACATGGCTCTCTAGATCTGAAAAGGAATGGCCAGTTGGAGGAATCAATTTCGCAGAAAATGAGTGTAATCATGAATTAAGAAAATCCGTTATAGTGAATGTGGTTAACATAGCTGATGAAGAATTTTCATACACAGAGTTCTTTTCATCCTATAGTAGTTTAATAAGATGTTTTGCGTTGATGCGACATTTTGCAGATAATTGTAGGAACAATATCAAAAATAAATCAGACACAAAGTTATTGTCAAAGGGAAATTCGAAGGATCATTTAGAAAGTTCAGGTTTCAGAAGAATTAAGAGTATACTATCGTTTAAAGAGTTATGGCAAGCGGAGTGCATATTTTTGAAACACTTGCAGGATAAAATGTTTAACGATTTGGGAAAAAGTAAGTTAACAGCCTTCAAAACAATGGTGAATGGAAAAGGACTTTATGTCCTCAAGACTAAGATTTTCAACCGAAAAGATGATTATAATTTTTTATGTCCAATTCTACTTGACGGGAAAAACGAAGCCATATATTTACTAGTTCGGGAAACGCATGAAATGCTGGGTCATGCTGGCACTCAAATAATTATGAACCATCTTAGGGAAAAATTTTGGATAATCGGTTTGCGCAGATTAACCAAAAGGGTTATCGGAGCGTGTGTCACATGCAAAAAACAGAGTGCAAAACACATGGAATGTGAAGCTCCTCCACTGCCATTAAATCGCGTTCGTGATGCTGCAGTTTTTGAAGTATCTGGCGTTGATTTCGCGGGACCTATTTATTTGAAAGGTCAAGGAAAAGGGTGGATATGCATTTTTACGTGTGCTGTTTATAGGGCAGTTCATCTAGAACTTGCATCTTCATTGTCCACCGAAGGATTTATGGAATGTTTACGAAGATTTGTCGCTCGTCGGGGACGTCCTAAGATGATTTATAGTGATAATGGCACCAATTTTAGGGGAGTGGCTAATGCTTTCAATAAATTAGATTGGGAAAAAATAGCTAAAAATAGCTCGGCACTGCGAATTGAATGGTATTTCCATCCACCTTCTGCTCCTTGGTGGGGAGGATGGTGGGAGCGTCTCATAGGTGTACTTAAAATAATTTTACGCAAGGTATTAGGTAGAGCAAGCCTATCGTATGAGAGCATGAATACGACGTTATGCGACGCTGAGGCTATAATTAACTCGCGACCTCTTACATATGTTTCGGAAGACCCAGAGGATCTTAAACCTTTGTCACCTTCTCTATTTCTTCAAGAAATTAAGCAGATAGGGGTACCGGATTGTGACGAGCTTTCTCATGTGAAATTAAACCAGCAATTGAAGTATCGGCAAAAGATTTTCTGCGATCTTCGAGTAAGATTCCGGACAGAATATCTCAGCCTACTATTATTAAAAAATAGCAAAAAAGAAACGCGTACAGTTAACATCGGAGACGTTGTACTGATTGGAGATACATTATCGCGGAAACGTATCGATTGGCCTCTTGCTCGTGTTGTCGATATAATTCGTGGTCGTGATGGTAACGCTCGAGTGTACGTACTTAAAGTAAAATCCGGGTTTTGTAAACGACCTATACAAAGAATATATCCGTTAGAAATATCTGGGGAACAAACCCAAATTAAAGAACAGTTGTGTGAAAAGATAGCTACAAAAAACGCATGTACTGAAGATACAAGACTAAATATAATTGATGCAGACTTGAAGCAAAATCAAATGGAATTAGCTAAGAAAGTTTCAAGAAGTGGTCGGATAATTCAACAACCTAAAAGATTAAATTATTAATGTAATTTTTCTGAAAAACAATGCATAGAGTTTGATAATATACTTGAGAGGAGCAAATTTAAATTAACCATTATTATTATGTATTTCAAAATAAAAAGAATCTATAGTGTACCTAGTTTCAAAAACAATTGTCATAAAAGAAAAGATAAATTTTGTTAATTTCCTTCAAAAGGGGGAGGATGTTGTGAAATGTATTAATGCTGTTGCAAAATGTATTCAGGCATATCAATATTAGTATACTTTGGACAGCGCACTTATTTCTACTTTGGATAGTGTGATTATTTGTAAGTTGGTCAGAGTGTGATCTTGGATACTCGTGGACGGTTGTTGTTAGCAGGAAGGCAGAACGGCGTTTGTAAAATAAATAACATCAACCAAGAAAAGTATTTTTGTGTTTGGACTTTATTCGGAACACATGGCATACGAATCGCACGTACATGACAACTACAAATATTGTAGCTTGTGATTGACTTTGATTTGCCTAGGCAAGAATAAATGTACCTCATATCGGCTAATCAAATTAATATGCTGGTTATTAATAATATATTTCAGTGGTATCAGTTTCGTGTATCAGCAACATTCGCGCATCAGTGACAAAATATCAGGTTGATACAATACACCCTACTTCGAAGGAGCATGCAAGGTATCCAGTCAATAGGTATCCAGATATTGGATTGCCTATAGACACACGTTATTGAACTACCCCTCAATGTCCAAGCAAGCAGCAAATGTGTACTCCGGTAGCCAAAAAATTCATCAGTAGTTGCCCACGCTTTTATATCTTACTTAATAATGGCATGAGTAATGTATTTTTTACATGGTTTGAAAGAGCAACTGGGCAAAAATATATTGATAAAATGAAGCATTCATGAAGAATGAATGAGTAAACGAAAACCCAATATAAAAATATACCACTATTTGGTGTGAATGGTAGTAATACTGCTTTGGAAAAATGGCAAATTAATTCTTTAGTAATAACATTATTGCGAGGTTGACCTAATTCAACAATAAAGTTTAGCATACTATAAATTTATTTCATTCAGAGAGATTTCAGTTAGATACAGTTAGATATATCAAGCTTTTTTAATTTTGTTGTATTCTATTATTACTTCGGTGCTTCCAACTGTACGAACATTTGAATATCGATTTGACTGGAGCAGTTTATTATACAATGATGTGCAATCAATAGAGTGTGCAGCAAAAGCAGTTAATATGCCACTTACTCACAACTGTTGCAATTTGACTTTGTATAAAATACAGCACTCACCGCAACTTTACGAGAATCGATTCAACAGATTACGCACTCTAGAAGCAACCGTCTGTGAATCTATGAATAGAAGTAATTTGGGGATTTGTCCCCTACTTCAAAAGTCATTATACTTTTAATGGCACTGTACTGTGAGAGTCGAAGATGAGCCACTGCAATAGCGAAGCAGAGAATGAACTGCGAATAAAGGATGTGGCGGACTTTATACAAATAGAGAGTTTTATGAGGGGCTACTAAGTCGAAACGAGAAACTAAGACGCCGGAATGTCTCGTCTCTTTATTGGTCTTTTATCCGTTGAATAATGTATGACTAACAACTATTTCGCACTTTACATGCTCACGATTGCATCGTTCTTTGCGTTCTGTCATACAACGTAAGATACACAAACACGAAAGGCATACGAATATATGCTGAAAGGACGCCAAGCTTTGCATCGAGGGATAATTCGAGAAATAAATTGACTTGTTGCAATTGAGCTTCACATTCTATTAAAAGAATTTTGACCCAGGTTATGCATCAATTAAATATCTAACGCTATTGATTGTGAAAAATTCACTTACATATGTCAAAATCTTTCATATAAATGCGAAAATAAACGACATTTTGAACAAGATTTACTCACCTTCACTTCCGAAATAAGTTCAAAAAAGTCGACAGTCGCGAAAAGAAAAGCAACTGTTTAAAAACCAATCTCATTGTTTTTAACAACCTGATAAATTCGTAACGAGTTACAAATGTCATTTTATCTGAACAAGTGTGGCTGAACCATTGAAAGAAGAACGAAACAATTCTTCACATACAGCAGACGATGCAGAAAGTATAAAGTGGAATTTTTTATTCATCGTCCGAAAGAAAAGTTCCCGACAAGTCCGACCCATATGTTAACTTGTAAACATGGAACCCAAGAAACTTTAATAACTTTGGAAATTATTTGTTGGCTCATCAGCCTGAAGCAATTTTTCGAACGAGGCAACAGAAAGTTTTGCAATTTATTCCCTTTTCATTGGATGACGAATGAAAAGTGTGACATTTGCATCAAGAGGCAACCGAAAGAAAGAAATTTCCGAATTGGAAGAGTTTCAATTGTTGTTTTAGACATACCGGATAATGCGAATTTAATATTGCAGATAATCGTTGCAGTTGGTGTTTCGGATAATCTTCAGGAGCTACTGCGCTTATTTTGTTATGATCCACTGTACTGAATTAAACCTTAAATTGAAAATCGAAAACGAAAATTTCAGAGGGGTGGTTAAATATTCAGTTTTGAATAATAAACACCAGTCCATAATTACATTTTAATTCAATTAAAAATCATCTGCATCGAATTGAAACCACGTAAACCTACAGCACAGAAATGTCGCCTGGTAATTACTTTGATATAAATGCTCATTAAACTATTTAAAGGGATAGGTTTAATCCCCAATTTTCACGTTTCATTCTAAAGATGTAAATTTCCAAACAATAGCATGGATGTTCAGGATAGGAGCATCGACAGCTCGTTAAATTTTTTTGAAAACTTACGAAGCTATTTGGGAGGAGCTGGATGATATATATCTTGCACCACCTAACAAATCTGAGTGGAGGAGGATAGCCACGGATTTTCATTCCATAACTGGGCTACCAAATTGAGTGGATGGAATAGATGGAAAATATATTAGAATAAAGTATCCTCCAAATGCTGGATCACCATACTATAACTATAAAAAAGTCTAGCGCATCAGAACCGCTAGAAAACTAATTTTCGAAGAACTTATCTTTGAGGGATTTAAAAATGTGTGAAGACGTTATACACTTCTTTGTAGTATCATATCAACCAATTCTTACTCAAAGGAACAAATATCATTTTCTGACAGCATTTTCTGTAATACAAATGATGAAAATCTTCAGTGCTGGCAACATTTGTTCAACACAGCAGCAATAAATCTACCATAACATCTTAATCAACCTATTTTAACGAATTTTGTTTGCATCCAAGGATATCATCGAAAGTTTCAGCGATTAAACTATGTCTGGGGTTACCATCCGAAAAATTTCCAAAACTCGGAACATTTAAATATCGGTTGCTTATTTTATTGTAAATGCTTTGCTCATGAATACAAAATGGAAGCATCTGTTGGTTCAATATTTACGAAATTGTCTGGTGCTGGCAATCATGTGCTAGCACCATAGCTGCTTCACGTTGTGTTAAACTCACCCTATGAATTTCGTTTCGATTGAATGGCTACGCTGTAAGTTAAAGGAGTGAATATAATTTTAGGGTGACCATCATCCAAACTTTTTAAATTTTTGAAACGTTAATATTTGCTGTTAATTGTCATCGCAGGATCATTCCCATTTGGAAATTTTATGACAACATCGCTCGATAAAGAAATGTCAATAAATGACGAAATTCATCATAACTGGCAGCCCTTTCATGATTTTACAACGAAATTCCTACAGAATTAGAAACGCAACAAGATATGCTTATCTTGTGAAATTCGCTATAGGGAAAAAATCTTTATTTTTCTGAGCATATTTACAATATTTAGGAGACAAAAATGGCCGTAGCTGGCGTCCCTATTCTAATTTTTCAACCAAATTTCTATGGAATCTATCTTAGAGTAAGGTTCACCTACTGCGTGAATTTCATTAAAATCCGGTGGCTGAATCGGAAGCTTGAATTAGCCAAAAACCAGTTTTTTTTCAGCGATTTTTCCAAATAGTACCACTGCCACAGTGTTGCTCGTTTTTCAAAATCACTTCTAATAGAATTGGTCCTAGCAGATTCCAACATTTCCTGTAAATTTCATATTGATCGCATTATCGATCGTCAGTTCTCGCACACAGAAGTTTTGAGTGCTGAAAATAGAGGTTATTGATCACGGGCTGCCGTTCTTGTTTACCGCGGGATTTTGAAATATTTTTTTTGACTTGGTGGACAAAAGTCAAAATTCATCAATAATTTGAATTGATTTTCAAAAATCAAAAATTTTTCAGGAGACTCGATGATTTGAAGGATTTTTGTTCAGGAGCTTGATGTAGCTACAGAGTTGTCCACACAGTCTTGAAAGACCATGTGTGTAAAATTCCAGTCTACATCAGTACGCTCTAAAAATTTCACGATGGTTTATTGTTTTTCTTAGAAGTTATGACAAATCAAAATTTCAAAAAAAATATTTGCCTACTTTTAGGCACTCAGCGCCTACACAAGGCTCAAAATTTCCACTTCTTTACTTAAATGCCCACCGCCGCCAAAAGGTTTAAGATATCTGAATTCTAGCAAATCATGGACCTACCTGTTATATACATCTATGTCCTTCGAAAATTTCAGCTCAATCGGATCGGCCACTCCAGAGATTATCTCCCTTAACCATTTTGCTGATATATATATATATATATATATATATATATATATATATATATATATATATATATATATATATATATATATATATATATATATATATATATATATATATTTGACAAATTTTCGGCGAAGCGATTTTAATACCACAGTATCACAAAATATCACAGTATTGTTTTGTTAGCTGCTTGCGACAGCAATTACTGTTTTACAGCTGTTGACATTGGCGCATTTGGAGGACAAAGTTATGGTTATATTTTTAAAGCGTGCTCATTTGGAAAAGCGGTATTGGAGAAAACAACTGACTTACCTGAAGACGAAAACTTGACAAGTTCAAATGTTAAGGCACCGTTTTTCTTGATGACTTTCGTGATGCAGTATTTCCTTTAAAAACAAACATTATGAGACTGTTACCGTTATACCACCAAACACGCACTGAAACCATGAACCAAAAAGACAAGATCACGTCATGCGTATGTGAACACCCTTTTGTGACGTAAACTGTGCCAACACGCCCACAAACCATTCCAAAATGACCTGTTTTGTAGGTGAATCAGGGTATTGATTTTTGGTTGGCTACATTCGGCTAAAGACTTATTAATTAGTTATGATATTTGAAAAGTTCAGCAAAACTAGAATGTGTTTTAGAATACGCACGTTGAACATATGTATTGAAGAAAATGATAAGTCAAAAAAACGAAAATGAGAAAAAATATTAACTTGAAAAAATAATCGTCTACATTTTATAATTCATTAACGGATTATTTATAACTGCGAAATATCGATAGATTTTTCATTTGCGTATAATTGCTGTAAGGAAATACAGCACTCACATGTTTCAAGGCATCATTAAACATACAACATTTTAAACAAACCATACTTTTCACAATATTTCTCCCTATTCGCCACTATACGCTAAATCATATGCTACAACATGAACGACGCTTCATTTAATCAAAGCCACGAATACCCAGCGTGCCAAATTCGGAATTCGGAATTGGTTACGACTATTCCGAAAGTGAGCGAAAGAGATAGAAATATAAAAAGCTCTTGAAATGAATACAACTTTTGACTGGGGTATTACTGTTCATTATTTTATGAGAAACATTTGAATATTTTTTAAGAATCTCTTCTGAAGTTTGGAAGAAACAAATTTAAAATCAGTCGGAATTCGTTGCGAAAATTTCACTGAGTTCGAACAAATTCCTAACAAAGCGCGAACGAATCTGTGATAGGGAAATTGTTAAGAGTTTGTTACGAAATACATTGGAATTTGCAACAAATTCCGAACCTAATGCCGTTAATGTTTCATCAAGTAAAATAAGTATTAGAACAGTATTTTAGTCGTACAACTGTTTTTCATGCATATGCCCACAAAGTTTTTTGAAGTTGTGTTGTTTGAGCTGTTAACAGTGTCTATTTTAAAGGTTCGTAATGCTATTCGAATTTGTTATTCTCTTGTAACTTCTCCTTTTTGTATGCAGAAGCTGCTGTGCGAAAATTTCCTTCACTTCAAGAAGACGGGACGAGATCGAAGGTTTTTTTAAAAAAGGTTTTATAGCAGCAAAGACAAGCTTAGCAAACGGGCGAAAAAAATTATTATTTAAAATTCATAATATGAAATAAAACAACAAATAAAAAAAAATTTCTATTGGAATTAAAAATTATAAGTATTTTATTCAATAAATGCTATTAAAATGTATCCAAAAAATATTGGAAGCATTCTCAAATATCTATTTGAAACCTGCACAAAAATCTTCAAAAAATTCACAAAGAATTCGTCAAGAATTCGAAATGAATTCGTAAGGAATTCGTAAAGAATTCGCAAAGAATTCGTAAAGAATTCGCAAAGAATTCACAAAACATTCACAAGGAATTCCGAAAGAATTCGCAATGAATCTTGAAAAAAAATGAACCATTGTACGAAAGCTTTTCAGGACCTAAAGAGGGGAAAGTTTGAGCACTTTCGGCGTTTTTGTAACGCTTTCCATATACCGGTCTTAAAGAATTCGTAACGAAAAAGTTTGAGAATCCGAAACTTTTTTCTGAATTCACTTCAATTTTCTGAAAGAATTCTCAACGAAATGCCGAATTTGGCACACTGGGTATGGACATTCGCAGAACAAGACGAGTTTGAAACTTGCCATGCCGTCATTTTGCATCTTGGGATGCATGTAGTTTTTCTTTTAGTTCTAAATTTTTGAATCAAAAATGTTCAAATATGATATGGCGCCATATACGTTTTCTTTTTAATTCAACGATGAAAAATTTTGATTTGATAAGAAAATTTCTATAATAAAGTGGAATTCAAATAAGATTCGCTTTTTATTTCAAAATGATTTCAACTTTTGATTTCAAGTGATTCTAAAAAAGTGTTAAATGGTTTTTCTGAGTGTAAAAATTGCAGATCTTCTACAAACGTACTAAATATCTACTGTTCAAGTTCTAAATATCAGAATAAAAGTACCCAACACATTTGGCTGACTTGTTGAAAAAAGTATTTTTAAATAGAAGCTTACGAGCGTCTCAAAGTGCTAACTTTTTTATTATGTTTCGCAAAGAACAGTATACACCACCCACCATAACTTACTAAATATATGCTATCAGAACCAACTTCACACATATCTTTTTTCAAACCAACAAGCACACATGCTGCACTTTGAATGAAATGCCCGTATCGAAGTTCAAGACAACCCACGAAACTACCGATATTGACAGGGAATACATAAGTATCTGCTCGCGACTGAAAGTAAACTCAAGGAAAAACTGTTAGCTCTATTCTCTTTATTAGCAATAGCGCGAAGAACTGAAGACTATGTGCAGTCTTCGAAAGCCTCAATTAGAGCCTTTTAATGGGAATCAGATATACGCAGATGGTATTTCGTGTTAATGGTCCTCAATTAATTAGTTTTTGCAACTTCACCGGTGGCTCCAGCTCGCTATGTACCGTTCCAGGGTAATTTCAATTTTATGAGGCAAAGTGGCAAACTTAATTGCAGAAATGAGCATAACCTAACCGCCATCAGCACTCATAGGACGTAGTCAGTTTTAGAGCCGTTCTCAGCTGTTTCGAGAGCATTCACACTGAGCGGGGAATTCACATTGGCACTGCGGTAAAATGGATATTATTTATAGCATGTAAGTAGGAAGTTTGTGTTGGCGAATAAATGATAAAAAAAAGTCCTGTTTTATAAAATTTAAAATAAGGAAGTAAAAAAGCTGAGGAAACTTGCTAATAATTGCCTTATTTAAAAATGTGTCTCCTAGAACATATTTTCTTACAACATTTATAAAATATTAAATATGGTGCTACATAATTAAAAATGAAAGTAATCATCAGTTTTCTGTACTCTACGATTTGGTTGACTCAATCAAGACTGTTCATCAGCAATTCACAGAAATTACCATGTGTTACCTCGGTATCTATTAAATAATTTCGCAATCGGTATAAGTCCTCTCTAGATGGTAATTTATTTTCATGGCCAATTATTTACATTTGAAATATAGCACTACTAGCAACAATGATACGCAGATTGCAACTGCCTACGGCAAGAGCAGTTGAAACTGTGACGACAAACTAACTCCAGATATCGATTTCGCATCGAATCAGGACGTCATATGGGTTCATTACCATACGTGCTTATTACATTTGATGTTTGCATTAAAGGTGAAGTTTAAACTAAAATGCTCAATAGGCTGTCACTGGAAGTATATTTTGAAGTTTTAAATGAATGTAACTGGGAATACTGTTTTATTAATTAGAGAGTGAAACAATTCTGTATTTACATAATGATTTAGATTTTGAAAAAAAGCACAAATTATGAAAATTGTAAGTTAATAAAAATAATTTCCGAAATCGCTCACGAGAACATCACAGATGATCTTCGCGAATTTTCTATTGTAGGAGAACCTCATGAGGATGCTAGTGTTATTTCAGGGGAAAAAGGAAGTATGAAAACCAAAATTATGGCAAAACACCTTGCAGTTACGTTTTTAGCTGCAACTAGATCACAGAATTAGCCTTTTCGTGATGAACACATGCTCCTCGATCGAAACGTATGCATCTTGCTCTTCAATACCATTGAATACCTGCACTTTTCGAACTGCATACCAATTATCAAAGAGATTTTGAATGTGTTAACGCTAGCTATGGAACTACAAAAGAGGCTTTAGAAAACGGAATGAGCGACGGAAAAGAACATTATTCAGTTTATGCATAGGAATTTTCAAACTTAGAATGTAGCTTTTTAGGATGGGATGAATCTTGTGAATGGAGCAGCTAAAAAACTATTAGGCGTGTTTTTTTGCTCCTCTATCAAGCAGAGAGTAGAGTATATGCATTGAACACAACAACACTCCTGCACCAGTGAATTCACTAGTACAGAAATTGGTAAAATTGGACTTGATGCCCCACACAGCTGTTACATGAATTTCGCCGATAGATGTCGGGCTAATATATTTGTGTTTTTGTGGTTGTGCGTTTGCTTTTGGGGCTTCTTTTCTTTCTTTTTTTGTTTTTCCTAATTGCTTTATCTTCTTTTTTATTTGTATGTATAATTTTGTCTTTGCTTTATCTTTTTTTTATTTTTATGTATAATTTTGTCTGTTTTTCTTCATTTTTTCAGCCCTTCTACCACCTTTTCGCCCTCTGGTTGTGGGATTTCCCGGGTGTGGGGCATCAAGTTCAGTTTACCCCAGAAATTATATTCTTCATTTGTAGTTCACGTGTTGAAGTGTAGAATGTGCTGATAGAAAAAAGAAAAGCTCATGAGAAGTTGTCTTTTTTGCTGTGAGGTGGCTTTGGGTTTTTCATGGTTATATTGAATGTTTTTGTAGTTACGAAATTAGAAAAAGCTCTCATAATGTGTAGAAAGTTAAAAGAACTAATTTTCTGTTAGTTTGTTTTCTATTTTCTATCGATTGTGGTGGTAAAACTGGACTTGATGCCCCACACAGCTGTTACATGAATTTCGCCGATAGATGTCGGGCTGATATGTTTGTGTTTTTGTGGCTGTGCGTTTGCTTTTGGGGCTTCTTTTCTTTCTTTTTTTCTTTTTCTTAATTGTTTTATCTTCTTTTTTCTTTTTTTGTATAATTTTGTCGGTTTTTCTTCATTTTTTCAGCCCTTCTACCACCTTTTCGCCCTCTGGTGGTGGGATTTCCCGAGTGTGGGGCATCAAGTCCAGTTTACCCATTGTGGTAGTGTATATTCGTCATGTTCTCCTTTTATTTTCAGCTGTTGCGGGGTAAGCTGAACTTGATGTCCCACACCCGGGAGATCCCACCACCAGAGGGCGAAAAGGTGGTAGAAGGGGTGAAATATTGAGGAAAAACAGACAAAATTATACAAAAAAAATAAAAAGAAGATAAAACAATTAAGAAAAACAAAAAAAAAGAAAGAAAAGAAGCCCCAAAAGCAAACACACAACCACAAAAACACAAACATATTAACCCGACATCTATCGGCGAAATTCATGTAACAGCTGTGTGGGGCATCAAGTCCAGTTTTACCGCTGTTGCGTGCTACCACAGCAAATACAGCAACCTATGTCAGTCTTAGCGAATGCACTGCTGTTTTATACTAGAACGTTGTTTTTGCGGCATAGTTGTACTCTGCTCTGCATCGGAGCACAAAAACACGCCTATTAAGTGATTGAGGAAATGTCTATGTAGTTTAGTTTGGAAAAAAATGAAGCCATTGGCGGAGAAGCACTGACTTTCTAGACGATCACGACGACGATAAACAGCAGAAAGCTTATACTAGGTCTGTTCCCGTACTACGATTAATTGCGATTAATCGCGATTAATCACAATGAAGCTTTTCCCATACTCCGTTTTACTGAAAACGGAAAATTTCCCCTCTTTCAGTAAATTTCAGTAGGGTCTGAGCTACTGAAAAATACTGAAAAGTGTCAAACGGAGTAAATATTTTCAAATGTGCGCGGCAAGCAGCATATTTTTTCCGTAATGTTGCTATGAAGGTCGAATATTTTTGTGGCGATAATTTATTACCGCTTAGGATGACTTTATAGTCACTATTGTTCTCCCAAAAACCGAAAACTGACACTTTTGTTTCTCGATTTTCAGGAAATACAATGAGAGCGTTCCCGTACTTTTCATGTAATCCCCCACCACATGATTCAGGAAAATTCAGTAAAATTCAGTTACTGAAAGTACGGGAACAGACCTACCATTTCATCTAGTCTCGCGGTCTCGCACATGCAGATATGGCTACAGAGATATAGTACCTGCAAACAAAATGGCTCAGAAGTTCATTGCTTTGTAAGTACGGTTTCACACTTTACCAGTCTTGACGGCAGGTGCTAATGAAACTTCTCATTGTGTTGTAAACATTTTATATCTACGGTCAATAGCTACGTATAAAATGTGATTTGAGTGGGATCTCTAAATCAATCTACATTGTATACTAGGCTAATGTATGTGCACTTTATTCATATTTCCCTAATCGTAACTTTCTAACTTTCAATTGTTTTCTCTTTGCTGTGGCTTGTTTTTGGAACCTGTTAATAGTGCTGACCATTCCAAATTCATTATGCTTGGTCATGGCTAGAATGAAGCAGAACTTTTTATCTTGGCAAATTGTGTATGCTTTTTCCAGATTTCTAAACAAAACTTTTAAGTGAAAGAACGATTTCTTTCTTGTTTGCAAATTACATTCCAATTTCTTCACAGATATTGATATTTTGAATGTAATACATCCTCTTCTTCAGTATCTACCTAGCTAACAGTTACTCTTGAAATGTTGTACCCTAAAAATATTGAAATTTGTTAGGAAATTGACAACAAAATAGTCTTGTATTTCTAATTACTTTCATTCTATTCAAGTTTAGGTCATCCAAGCCTTCATTCGTTATCGGTCATGGATAATTCATGTGTAATAATTAATGTGTAATAATAAAATTACATACATGTGATGGTAGCTCACACGTATTCACAGACAGAAAGTATTTATAATAAAACATTATGCATTTGCAAATAGCAAATAATGCATTATAAATTTATTTAAATAGTATGAATGTGTTAATTTTTTACGGCAGACAAAAGCATTGCATGTTTTGACCTCTTTAGCCCCTGACCCCTAACAAATTTTAAGTCTCTCTTGTCCTGGTTTTCATCTTCGTCGTAACTGTGCTGTATCTGTGAATTCTTGTACCTCTTCTCCACTCTACTTTCTTTCTAAAAACCACTCGAGGTACGATGCTTTTACTCGTATTTATAAATGACCTCTCTTTTTTGTCTATTCGCTTTGCTCTCTATTTGCTGGTGGTTTTAATATGCTCAGAGTAACTGATCCGCTTGACAGTTGTCACCAGTTGCAATATGATTTTTTTTGTTCTGAGTGAAAGGTGCCTACTGAGCTCTCTTACTCTGAATGCATCATGCATAAATGTCATCGAATGCCTAAAATATATGAAATATTTCCTCTTCACTATCCGAATCTTCTCTTAACGCTGTCGAAAAATTTAAATACCTTGGGGTACTTTTTGGTGTATTTGCATTCTCTCATTAAACTAACATCACGACTTCCTTCTATAAGTTTTTGTTTGTCCAGATTCTAATTAAATACTGTTTTCAAGGTTGATCGCCCCACCTTAACTATTTAAATGATTTTGTAGTGTGTGTTCATAGTAAAAAATACAAGCTTATTATTATCTCAAATTCATATCGCTTTTTTGTTGCAGATTGCAAAAAAAAATTCTAAATATATCACAGCAACCCAGAGCAGGCATTGTGTAAGGTTTTTGCTTGCTCAAAATGTCCATCCCCAGACTATGACGGTCCGTGTCGGAATCTGGTGTCGCATTACTTCGATCCGGTCGCGCATACTTACTTATTGGTATCCGCTTATTTTAAAAGCTTACGAATGTGGTGTTAGTATGTCAGCTTAATGTCCAATGTTACTCGTAAATACCTTATGAACTTACTGGTCTGGACCTCTACGGAACCCACTGTTATCGGTATGATGGCCAATATAGTCCATTTCGTCAGCATAACGATATCTGTCTTCAACGTCACCATCTGTAGGTCAAGATCTGTAATTCCCCATCACCCAATTTATGAATTAATTTAGTATTAGTTGAGCGAACTAGACAGCTCTTACAACCATCATATAGCTTCATTTATAGGTGAGCGAATTTAGATATTGTTCGTTATTTGAAGTATATTTGAATATACGACCATACCACACTGGGATAACCGATTCTCGTCAGATCACCGAAGTTAAGCTGTGTTGGTCGCAGTTAGTACTTAGATGGGGGACCGCTTGAGAATACCACGTGACGTTGGCACGTAAAACTTTGGGCTGTCCCTTATCCAAACAAACTAGTTGTCTGGGAAACACTATGAAAAAGAAAAAAAAAGAAAAAAAAATTAAAAAAAATTTAAAAACAAGAAAATTAAAATTTTTTTTTTTTTTTGAGATATACATACCTGGTGTTAAACATGCGTGCAAATATTTTAAGAGTTAAATTTTTTATTAGACCTGTGGTGCTTTAGTTTGCATAAAGTGCATGGCGTAGAGGACTATAGTAGATGGCGTGGGGGGCTATAATACATGGCGTGCAGGACCATAGTGCATAGCATGGAAAACCATAGTACATGGTGTGGAGAGCTATAAGCATAGCGTCTGCTCCTATGTACTTTTTGCCATGTAATATGGCGTGTGGCGCTATATTTTATCACAATCCCCAAATCGACTATGTACATGGCGCCAGAATTCCATAAATTATGGCGTCTGGCGCCATGTGTTTTTAGAGTGTAGTCAGGAATGCAAAAGCTATGCTTGAGGGACCCAAGCACATTTGCCCACCTCACCGAATTGCCTCACATAAAAGCATTGAAGTCACCCTTGATTATGATATGGCTATTGATGTTACGGAGAGTGTCCTTCACCAAACTGAGGCTATCTCCGAATTCCTGCATCGAGTCATTGAAAGAAAAGTAACAGCTCACGTAAGCTGTCTCTCGGTATTTTACCCTTACCCGACCCTCACCATAGCTACTGAGATGGATAGTTGCACTGAAAGCGCCAGAAATTTAGATCGCCGGTGACACGGTGGTACATAAAAACCAAGTAGGCGAGTTTCTCCTCCTGTGAGACACAATGACCAGGACAATCTGAGCCATATTTTCAAAGACAAGCTATGTGAGGAGGTCATCAGCAGCTCTATCATGCTGCACGTATCGTTGTAGCGCATGTTTCGTTTGTTATTATTCTGTCTTAAGCTATTCCCTTGACTCAAAGCTATTGTTTCCTGAGGTTGATATTTCTTCTTCGTCAGCTTTCTCGTTTTTGCTCAGCCAACTCTAGGTATTGTACAACCGGGGTAATATTTTTTAAGTGCAACCCCAAAAATAAATAAATGATAAAAAAAAAATATTATAATCAAAAAAGAGGCAACAGGCCAAAAAAGAGTAGCCACTAAATATCAGATCTTTTATGTTAAATACCCCTTATGTTAAATAATTTGTGTATAATTCGACTGATCATAATAAAGTGATATCGACAGATACCACTGGCAACGAGGACCTTGAATTTTCTTCAAACTTGGAGATAAAACTCATCCAAGAAAGAATGTCGCATGCATAAAGTTTTATAAATATTTTCCGGTCTGGAAAATGATGTATGCAAATACCGCAGTTATGGGGACTTGACCAAGGTGTTGAAGCTGTACCACCGGAATGTTCTAGCACTTGGCTACTGGGGCTCCACCTCGCATATTAGGTGGACGAAGGACCTATATCAATTTACAGGTTCTGTTTTTCATCTTATTATTAGAAAAAATACCTTAATTTAGTCGAAGACATGTAATTTTGTATTTTCTCATCATTGAAATATTTAATGAGTTCTATCATGGCCGTCATATAGAAGGCCGGTTTCGACTTGCAATCTGACAGGTGCTAATGTACCTTTTAAAATTGCCATATCCTCTCGGGGTTAAGATTTTACGGCGATTGCTCGATGACAATTGCTTTGACAGTTCGAATTGTCAATGGTGTTCGACTAAATCCTGGCCGGCATAACTAAACTGTTTTCGGATAAGTGGCACGATACATCTTAATGTAGAAATCGAAATAATTCGCGGCGATCATGTGTAACTAGATGGCAAACAGATCAATAAGTTGATTGAGCTGTTTAGTAAATAACAGTATCTCGAAGCGGAGGATAAAATCGAAGAGGTTCTGGCAAAGAGCTTGAAGGAGTCGAAACCGCAAAATCGCAAACTACTGAACAACTAATCGACGTAGCGCCTTGATCGAAGATAACCGCAAACACGTCCTGAAATTCCAATAACGAGTAGTAATATGTCGATATTACGACCTAATACGCATCAAGGCTCGTTGGACATTAATAAAAAAGTGATAATTGTTGATGGGATGGAGGTATTGTATTTCTGAACGAATTTGGGAAAACTTTCAAATTATATCTTATTTTCGATTTACAATTGCTTAGACTTAGTACTAGTACTTAATAGACGTGATATGGCCCCTTAAGAGCAAGCGCTCGAATGGCGGGCGATCATCATGGAAGGATTGGTCACCGAAGGAAGGCATGGTTGGTTTTGTAGTACGTTACTGGCAACCGAATCATCCGGACCAACGTTTTCGATCGAATATAAATCGAACGCTTTATCTTATCGCAATCGGTGACCGATTTGTTCCTATTGGAGAGCATGAAATCGAAGAATGTAAGGAAAATAGCTTTTATTTTGGTAGCAACGAACAAAGTGACATGGATAACTATCTTGGCTCAGCTACTCAAGTTCAATAGAATGACTTTGATGTTAATGAATTTACTTGTGAACACAATTTTTCGGCTTGTGATAGTTCAGGAAATGAAACAAGTAAAGTGGAAAGGTTGTAAACTGTTTAAGTTTGAATAGACAAAACTTTGTTATTTTTGTAAAGGTGTAATTTAATAAAAAAAAAATCATTGGCGATGTATCAATATTTAATTTATTAACTATATCATTGTAAATACAAATAGGTTTCAATAAATTTATAATAAACAAACTGAAATAAAATACTTAGAAAATTTTTACTTGACACATGTTCGATTGAAACTGATATTCTTCAATGAATATGTTTTGCTATAAAGTAATAAAGGCTTTCAGTAAAATAAATATGAAGCTCCTTTGATCGCCCCGTACGAAGCCTAACACAGGCTTTCAAGCTTGTACCAGGATTGGAGATAGAAGACACTTCCTAATTGAACGCGTTGTATTATGACGACCAGGGTTGTATTTACTAAGTTTTCGATCCAGTTTCTTCTTTAGTATACTTACCAATAGATGAGCCCTTACATTCCTAGTTCTTCTGCCTGTTAGTACAAATAAATTTTGATTAAATTTGTGAAAAATTTGTTCATTTTAAATTACCTTTGATGTTTACATTGTATTCCCGCTCGATGGACTTGACGTTTGAGTTTCCTCATATCTCCTGTAGGGGGATCTCGTGATTCTCTCTAGCAGCCCATAGAAAAACTTCACTGAGCGGACTGGTCGAGAAAAGGTACATTAGGTGCGCCATCTTGCACGTTAATTGCTTTTGCGACCGGCCTTCTATATGACGGCCATGGTTCTATGTGATTGCGTGGTTTCGCAAAAACACCTAAATTGTTAAATAGATTCCCTTGATCGACTCAAGCTTTATGACTTGTACTTGTAGAGTTCGAAATATTTTCGGATCATGTATAAGCACCATCTATTTTTACGTTTCTCAACTTACATCTCTTTTACGATTTCCTTATTTTGTTAATCTAATTTAAACGTATGTACGCTCCATATAATATGTTGGCATAGGAAAGAAATTCAGTCACTTTGGATGCCGCTAATTTCAGCAACAAGTAAAGTTAATTTATAATAAATATTTGACTTGGTCGATAACACATTCAAATTTGATCTTCACATCGTTAACGCCGCGTCCACATTGGCCATGAGAGATGGCATAACATTCGACTTGCCATGGAAATGGAAAATGTAGACGGTATATGGCATGCCATATTTGATGACATGCCATATATGTCAAGCCATATGGCAAGACATTTGCATGGCCATATTCTGACAGTTGCTCAATTTCAAAATGGCGATGTCGAAGGAAATAGTGTTACAAACCCTAAACGAATATAAAAAAAAACTCTAGCGCACCTGAACCGCTAGAAAACTAATTTTTGAAGAAATTGTCTTTGAGTGACAAAAAAGTGTGGAAAGACGTAATACACTGTTTTGTAGAATCATATCAACCATTCCTTATCCAAAGCAACAAAACTCAACTATAACACAAATGATGAAAATGTTCAGTGCTGGCAACACTTTCCGAACGAAGCAGCAATAAGTTTACCATAACAAGCTCATACTTAAATCAACTTATCCTTTCAATTTCATTCTCATCGCAGGATTTCATCGAAAGTTTCAGCGGTTAAATGTTGTTTGAGGCTGCCATCCAAAAAATGTTCAAAACTCGGAAAATTTTAAAATTGATTCCTTATTTTTATTGCAAATTCTTTGCATATGAGAACGTAATTTGAAGCATCTGTTGGTACTATATTAACGGAAATGGCACATGGCTGGTTAGCCTGTGTCAGCAGCAAAGCAAAATACATACCAATTCTGCTTCACATTAAGTTAAACCCAACCAGTAAATTTCGTTTCGATTGAATCACTGCGCTGGAAGGTATACGGGTGAACAGAATTTTAGGGTTACCACCCTCAAAACTTTTCAAATTTTTAAAACGTTAATATTTGTTGTTAATTTTCATTGCAGGATAATTCCCAATTGGAAATCTAATGACTTATCGCTCAGTAAAGAAATTCCACAAAATTACAAAAATGGTCATAGCTGGCAGCCCTTTCATGATTTTTGTACGAAATTCCTACGACATTTACTTCACATTAAGGTCCATTTACTGCATGGACTTCGTTATGATTTCTACACTGGACCGGAAGTCAAAGGGAAAAAAGCTTTATTTTGGTGAGCAAATTTGCAAGATTTATGAGACAAAAATCACCACAGCTGCCAGCTCTATACCAATTTTTCAACCAAATTTTCACCAAATGTTACATAGAGTAACATCCAAGTATTGTGTAAATTTTGTTAAAATCTGATGGCTGAATCGGAGGTTATAGGCCAAAAAGATGTTTTTTTTTCTCAGTAGTTTTTGAAGATGGTACCACTGCCTCAGGGTTGCCCGCATTTCAAAATCAATTCTATCAGACCTGGTCCTGGCTAATACCAACATATCCTGTAAATTTCATTATGATCAGATTATCCGGTCGTCAGTTCTCGTGAACAGAACTTTCGAGTGCTGAAAATAGAGGTAATTTGGTGATGGGTTGCCGTTCTTATGCAAATCGAAATTTTGAAAATGTTATCCTGAGATGAAGGACAAAGGATAAAATTTATCAAAGATTTGAAATTTTTGTCAAAAATCAAAAATTTTTCAGGAAGGTCAATGATTTGAAGGTTTTTTTTTCAGCAGCCTGCCACAGCTACAGGGTTACCCGCTTTATGCTGAAAATCTATATGTGCCATATTTTAGTCAACATCAATACGCTCTGTAATTTTCACGATGATCCATTGTTTTTCTTACAAGTAATAACAAATCAAAATTTGAAAAAAAATTCCTTGCCTACTTTTAGGCAGCCTGCACCCACACGCGGCTCAAAATTTTCAATTTTTTATCATCGACAAGCTAAGAACATAATTAGTTTTCATTCCCAATACTTTTCTTTAACAAAAATTTACACTGCTTGGAAATATAGGATTTCCTCAAAATTCACTAAAACGCTCGCCGCCGCCAAAAGATTTAGGATATCTGAATTTGAGAAAGTCATGGACCTACTTACTATATACATCTACGTTCTCCAAAAATTTCAGCTCAATCGGATCGGCCACTCCAGAGATTATCTCCTTTAATCAGTTTGCTGATATATATATATATATATATATATATATATATATATATATATATATATATATATATATATATATATATATATATATATATATATATATATATATATATATATATATTATATATATATATATATATATATATATATATATATATATATATATATATATATATATATATATATATATATATAAAGAAATATGAATTTTCGGCGAAACGAGTGTAATACTATTGTTCTTATATGTTTACCTCTTCCTCAATTTGCCCCTTTCTTCACATTCTGCTTCCTCTTACGTTCGCAGTGCTCTATAACACCAGATAGCGGGCATATGTTCACTGCTGAATGATATTTTCAAAATGATATGGCATGACATGCCGTTGCCCAGGCATCAGATGACATGCCATAAACTGACATTCGTTGCCATCGCATTTGGCAGAGCTCATGGTCAATGTAGACTCTAGGTTACTTAAAAAGTTCTGCTTATAACTAGCTATAAGTGAGGATCATGAACTGTAAATATTCAATTTGAATGACTTTAATACTTTCATGTCCGGTAAACGATAAGTTATATATTTCAATACTCTGTTCCCCCGTTCATCATAACTTGTGAATATTTCCCCGCCCTAGTTATAAGTATATCAAAAGAATCTTCATATTAAGTAAAAAGAGGCATAATAATTTTGTTGTAAACTTCAATTCAACAAAAGCCGAATTAACTTCCTTCATATCAACCGACCATCTTTATATAATTGACATCACATCGCGATAACGTCTAAATCATCTGTCCAAAACAATTGAAACAATAACGATATTGTGTGATATTTACACTACACCAGCATTTTTTCGGAACGTAATATAAATTTTGAATTTGTTATCATAGGGCGACAGCAGGTCTGAATTTGAACCTCATCTCCTCGCAGCCTCGCATTTCGACGTGAGAACAAGCGAAATATCTAAACTGAAATCCCGGATGTTAGGAACTTTTGATATCTTTCACTTGAACGTCGTTTTGTGCACAAGTTGTTGACAGAATCGATGATACGAACTCTCTCGTGAGAATCTTCTCACTCACGGGACTCGAAACTCTAAGATTGTTTGCATAAATACATATTTATGTGCATACATGTGTACGGAACATTTGCATGCAACTAAACATGTCTGTCTTAGCATACGGAGAACATGACGCAGACAGGATGCACATGCTTTACTTCCAGTGTCCGTACGAAGTCATATCGGGAATTGTTCTGAAAGTGATTAGAAAGGACTTCTTCCTTAAATTATAGTTTAATAGGAGATTTTTGGTTGTGTTTACACATATTTCGAGCATTAAATCGTACTTTTTCAAGTACACAAGTATTTAAGGGCGAAAATTCCTCCTCGAGAACAAACCCTGCAACGGTTTATTTTTTAAGCTTGCATAAAATCACATCAACCTGCGCCTCTGTGGGTTAATTATTTCCAGAAGATTGATTTGTTTGTCTGTTCTAATTTTCAAGCTTAAGAGTGCGACCGATCATATTTATGTGTAATTAATTTTCTGTTTAAAATTTAGGAAAAAAATCAAACTTATCGATAATAGCATGTCTGGGAAGAAATTGAAATATTTCCAAATTTTAAATTACATGTACTGTTGTTTTCATAGATTACTTCATATTTACGAGATACTATTTCATATATTTTACTCATAAGTTCATCATTGTATAAAAAAAATGTATCTACCGTCTTCCTTTTCTAAGAGATTTCTCAGCAAAATATGCACTCTTCTTTAATCCAACTCAATCATGCAGAAGAGCAAACATTCACTTTCCCGAACTCTGCTCTGAACAAAACTATTAAAATCTCGGAGATGAATAATTCCTTAAACAGTTTCATTAAAAAAACTAACCCAGAAGGGTTCAATTTCAAAGTGATTGTTCCCATAGTTATTCACTTTCATTCATTGCTGCCAGGTTTCTTGCTTGTTCATTTATGGCTCTTCTTTCGCTCATTTCACACTTTCAGCACAATTCATAGCCGACCTCGACTACTCTTTGAATTATTAATAATTGCATCAAAAACAGATGTATGCCATTAAAAATGCATTTGCGGTGACTTAGAACATGAAAAAGCGTCCACAAGTTCTTTATGTACGATCTAACAAAAGATGAAGTTTGCTGCTGAAACGTTTGCGTCTTTTTTGCACTTTCTCCCCCTGCATTATTCTGCGATAAGTTTTGAGTTTATTCAAAAGGAGATAACTTATCGGGGGCTATTTTTTGTGACGACGTGCTTTTAACGCGAGAATGAATAGAGACGAATGGTGAATGTTTATAATGTGGGATATTATTGACTAGATTTTGTAGATTTTTTTCGGAAACTGTCATTTGAACGGAGAAAAGTATCTATCAAAACGAAGGCTGTCATTTCAATGGAGTGCATCAGAGTTTTGTGGACGCAAATTGTGACCTCCTTGATCAACGTCACCAATGAGGCTCATTTTTCATTGTCATTCACAACTTGTTTTCGTTCAAGAATATGTCGGCTTCATTTAACGGCCAATAAAGTAAAAAAACTCTAGCGCACCTGAACCGCTAGAAACACTAATGTTCGAAGAACAGTAGAAGAATCGTGCAGGTTTTGAGTGCATATTCCACCACAAGAGCTGCTTATTACGGCCAAACTGTTTCAAACGCCACGTTTTACTTTGGTCTAAAGAATGCATTCAGGTTTCAGATATTACCACTGGCATGAATTTTAACGTTTATGAGAGCAAAACACGGTTTAATTATATTCGTTATCAGTTGCTTATTTCACAAAATTTTGAAAGCAGCATCTCATATAACATCAATGAAGAAAATGCTCAGTGCCTGCAGCACTGTAACTGAAGTTCGTGTTTGGGGCTAGGTTCCAAAAAATTTGCAGAGGTTTGAGAATTGAAACATTGGTTATTTATTTTCATTGTAAATGTTTCCGATATGAATACTAAGTGTAAGCATTTATTGATACAAAAGTAGCACAACCGACTCGTGCTGGCAACCTTTTGCCAGTATCGAAGCCAACTATATATCACATCTGCTTCACGTTGTTTTATTACATTCGAAGTTATAGGAGTATAAAGAAATTTAGGGTTACCCGCAGCGATTTTTTCAAATAATCGAAAACTAAATGTTTGCTGTTTATTGTCAGTACAATATCATTACCATTTGAAAATTCTACGATAAAATCGCTTAATGAAGATGTTGCAATTAAACACAAAACCAACAATAGCTGGCAACCCTATCGTGGCTTTTCAACTAAATTTGGCCTGAATAATGTCTATAATAGGTACCATTGATTGTTTGAAATTCGTTTTGATTTCATGACTGCACTGGAAGTTATAGGGCAAAAAGTTTTATTTTCCTGAGTGAATTTTCAAAACCAAAGACACAAAAATTATCATAGCTGGCAGCACCAATCGAATTTTTCAACCAAATTTCTACCAAACAAGGTTTAAAGTAAGGTTCAGCTCCTGCGTAAATTTCATGAAAATCTGGTAACTTATTCACACTTCATACGGCAAAAAGCAGTATTTTTCCTTGTAATTTTTCAAGATGGCACCACTGGCACAGAGTTTTTTACAATTCAAAATTACTTCTACCAGACTTGGTCCCACTTAAGTCCAATGCATTCTGTAAATTTCAATTGTATCTGATTATTGGTTCGTGAGTTCCCGTGAACAGAAGTTTTTGATGCTAAAAATATAGGTTAACTGGGAAAGGGTTACCGTTCTTATCCGACATGAAATTTTCAAAGTTTTACTTCGAACGTGTAGATAAAGCATAAGATTTATTTACAGATTGGTTTTATTGTAAGAAACGGACATGTTTTAGGATATTCCATGGTTTGAATGTTTCCACTTCCAAATTTTTATTTTTTCAAATTTAAGACACCAAAATTATCATAGCTGGCAGTTCCAACCGAATTTGTCGACCAAATTTCTACCAAACGTGGTTCAAAGTAAGGTTCAGCTACTACTGTAAGGTTCAGCTTACTACTGTAAGGTTCAGCTACTAATCGAACGATTCAATCAGAATTTATAGGGCTAAAAGCAGTAAGATCAATACATTTTGTAAATTTGAATGAATCCTGCTCATCGGATCGTGAGTTTCCGTGAACAGAAGTTTATGATGCTAAAAATATAGGTAAATTGGGCAAGGGTTACTAGGCTTGCCCGTCGTACCATATCAAATTTTTTACTTTTACTATGTAAACATAGCATAAGATTTACATATGAGTGGCTTCTTTTTTTTTTGAAGAAGCGGCATTTTTTCAAAAGAGACGATGATTTGGAGGTTTTCACTTTCAGTGCCTGTCCTAGCTACAGGGTTGCCAACACGCTCATCAAAAGATACACAAATTTACAATTAAATAATATCAATATGTCCTGAAAATGTCGTAATGATTGATTAGCTCTGTCAAAAGTTATCGCAATTTAAAAATTTTCAAATTTTCCCGTTCTCTTTTTAGGCAACTAGCGCACACATGGGGTTAAAACATTCCAAAACATTATCCGATTCACATGTAAAACACGTTTGAAATTTATTTCGTCCAATTTATTTTTGCAAAAATTATTTGTGTACGGAATAATAGGTATATTAAAAATATCACTAAAATGGCCGCCGGCGCCAAAGGGTTAACAATAATTGACATTTAGTGAGACCTGGATCTATTCTATACACCAACGTATCCTAAAAGTTTCAGCTCAATCGGATTGCGCGTTCCCGAGATTATCTCACTGAAATTTTTTGATGATATATATATATATATATATATATATATATATATATATATATATATATATATATATATATATATATATATATACATATATGTATATATAGATATATAGATATATATATATATATATATATATGTATATATATACATATATATGGAAATATGAATTTTTGGCCGAATCGATTTTAATACTAATGTTCTTCGAACATTAGTAAAAACACTAGGGCTCGTATGGATCCCAACAACTGATATGTTTTCGATTAGAGCGAACATTATTCCTACCCGTCAATACACAAAAAGAAACGTGTCGCCTGATATAGCCCGGCTGTTTGACCCTCTGGGTACGATTGGACCAGTAGCGGTGACAACAAAGATAATTCTGCAACAGCTTTGGTTTTGTAATTTTGATTGAGATGATGTTTTGCCACCTGAGTTGCAAGAAAAGTGTTCGTTATTCCGAGAAAATCTATTAGCTCTCAAGGATCTAAAAATACCAAGGCATATTTTCGGACAGGATGTTTTGCGGAGCATACGAATGGACGGATGGACGCTTCCGAAAAAGCCTATGGAAAGGTCATTAATAGCCAAAATCTGGCGGTAAAGGAATCAACAATGTGGTTCTACGGTCCTCACTTTCTCCACGGAGCAGAGTCAATCTGGCCACCACCTGATCAACAAGGTGGAAAATGTGAGTTTGAAATAAGACGAACAGTTTGAAATATAGTGTATGAGGAATACAGATCATGTAAATCTGAAAAGATACAGCAGGTGAAGGCTACAGCTTTATTACTCTCAGAATCAAGTATAGCAGAGGCAAATAAATCGCAAACCTCGGTTCAGGATGATGATACAGTGCATTTCATATACAAAATGAATCATCGGAATTCATGCAGGTCACTTCAACGCATCACAACATATGTTCTGCGTTTCGTAAAAAAACTCAAGAGCAAATCCAATAAAATCTTGGGTTTTGCATGAGGGACTGCATGTTATCGTGAAATTGATACAGGAACAAGAGTTCAGTGAAGAAATAAAGCAGTTGACGCTACACAAACAAATTGAAAATTCGAGTCAAATAATAACTTTTAGTCCTTTCCTAGATGCTTTTGGCAGTAACGAGGCAGCAATTTTGGCCAATTAAAGGAAAATACATTGTGCGCTTTATCGTTCAGCACTGTGTGCGTTGCATGCGAGCATGGCCCAAGATGTTAAACCAATTAATGGGAAATCGGCCCAGTCACCGTGTGCAACCTGCTCGCCCGTTTATAATTTCTGGAATAGATTTTTGTGGAGCTATCTGGATACATTATTCTTTGCGAGGGAAATGACCTAGTAAGACGTGTATAGCAGTATTTTGTTGTTTTTCGAGGTGGCAAGCAATCTGTCTACAGATGCTTTTGTTAGTAGCGATTTGTTAGTAGACGGGGAAACTGTAGGACGTTATACTACGATAGCGCTACGAATTTCGTTGGCGCCAAGAATCAGCTCCAAGAGCCGAAGGAAACCCTTTTCGGACATGTAGCTAAAGAAATGATCACCGAAAAATGCTGCGAAAAGGGGATTGATTTCAAATTCATACCACCTCGAGCACCTCTTATAGGTGGTTTATGGGAAGCTGCAGTGAAATTCGCGAAACATTTATTACAAAGATCGCTCGCAAATGCCTCTGTCACCTGCGAAGAACTAGAGACGTTAGTCATCGAGATTGAGGTTATTTTAAACTCTAGGTCTTTGACACGTTTGCCATCTGATCCAAATGACCCTGCTGCTCTTACTCCAGGACATTTTCTTATTGGAGAGCCTCTTACTACGTCGATAAATCCCAACGCCACTCCATTAAAAACAACAGCTCTTAAGCGGTGGAACATTGTGGCAGATATAAAGGCTAAATTTTGGAAACGGTGGTCGAGAGAATATTTAAATGAGCTGCAACACCGATACAAATGGAAGCTCGAGTGTAAGAATGTCCAACCTCGTACGGTAGTCATTATCCATGATGACAACACTTCACCTCAAAAGTGGCCCTTGCGAAGAATAGTACAAACGTTCAAGGTTTAGAGTGGCAGAGGTTAAAACAGCAGGAAACATTTTAAAGAGGCCCATACATAAAATTGCACCTCTTCCTATTGAAATATAGGATGAGCATAGAAGAGCATGTGATGATGATAAACGTCCAAGCAATGTTATTGCGACTGAAGATCGTTCTACCAGAATTCAGAAGGCCATGTCACTGGAGCGGTCAGAAATACCTCCAAATAAAACCTCGCGCCATTCGTTAAGTTCTATTGTTCCCACGCTACTTTGTCTTACGTGCACAATTTTTCCATCGTGTGCCCAAAAAATCGAAAAGGCGGAAATGATACCGTTTTCAAAAGAAATTGGATTGCATTTTGGAAATGTAGAAGAAAGTAATTTCGAAACTACAGATTGGAAACTTATAATCTATTATGATTCAAAGCCATATTGGCTGCAATATAATTCATTGCTCAACGGAACAAAGACTTTGTAGTCCGGGGAAATCTAACATGGTGCTTCGGAAAAATTAGGGGAAAGCTGAATTTTGGTGTGAACCTTGGTACTGGCGTGTTCAACAAAATGTCAAAAGTCCAGTGGCGGCACGTGACATTTAGAAACAGGGAGGCAGTGAATTTCAGAATCATTCGAGCAAAGTTAAATAATATTATAATAATATAATATCGAATTCATACTGTGGGGTTTTGGGCTGAGGTAATGAAATATGATGTTATATGCTGACACAGGCTAACCAACATTAGCCATTTCCATAAATATTGCACCAACAGATGCTCCAAATTACGTTCTCATAGGCAAAGCATGTGCAATATAAATAAGGAATCAATTTTTAAATTTTCCGAGTTTTGAACATTTTTCGGATGGCAGCCTCAAACAACGTTTAACCGCTGAAACTTTCGATGAAATCCTGCGATGAGAACGAAATTCAAAGGATAAGTTGATTTGAGTATGAGCTTGTTATGGTTAACTTATTGCTGCTTCGTTCGGAAAGTGTTGCCAGCACTGAACATTTTCATCATTTGTGTTATAGTTGAGTTTTATTGCTTTGGATAAGGAATGGTTGATATGATTCTACAAAACAGTGTACTACGTCTTTCCACACTTTTTTGTCACTCAAAGACAATTTCTTCGAAAATTAGTTTTTTAGTGGTTCTGATGCGCTAGACTTTTTTTTAGTTTTTGCACTGAATCAGTGCTCTGGGCACAAAATCGATTTCGGTGTTCTTTTTTTGGTGATTTTTTTATGTTTTGCGCTGAGGCAGTTCTCTGGTCTGGGTATAGGATTGATTTTGCGTTGTTTTTTTTCCGGCTGCTTGTGTAGAGGCACTGCTCTCAAATGGTTTATATGTTTACATTAAAAAAGGGGAGACTTGGAAGCAAAATGCTGGTTCTGCTATGAAATATTATTTGTTGATAAATTTAGCATACTTTTTTTGTAAATTTTACCGAGGAGGCACTGCCTCGCTTGCCTCCTCTGAGGAGCCGCCACTGCAAAAGTCCCCATCGATCCGAGTGCTGCGTCACTTTTTACAGGCGGCTAAAGGTCACCAAAAGTCACCTTCCCCAAATATCTCAGTAACGGTTACGTCTTCAGAAAAACAATGTATGACGAATTTGTAGCTTAGAAAATTTCCAACAAAACAACTTTTTTCTGTAACCATAACCGTTTTTGAGATACATTGATCTTAACATTTGTTACTAACAGCGTCCTCTTTCTCAACGGCATGTTGATATTATCCGATTTAGATTACGACTTGGCATGTTTGTGAGTTTGTTTTTTTATGTTTAAGCATGTAAATAAACTTATCTATCACACTCCAGGGTAGATGGAAAAGTAAGCTTTGTGCTCGAACTAGAGCTATGTATAAAGACTTCGTGACTTATAGGTTTTTGAATTCTTTCGCACGTCTTTTGATGAATCCAAGCTACTTATTAGCCTTGCTTAAGACTTTGTCATAGTGTAAATTAAAACGCAGCTTTTTATCCAAAGTAGCCCCGAGGTCATTATTGATTGTTACATTATTGATTGTAACATTATTGAGGCGGTAATCAAAATTTATATTACTGGTTTTGCGGGAAAAACTAATGACTTGACATTTACTGACATTAATGTCGAGATTATTTTGTTTGCAGCACTGCTCAAGAGAAAGCAGTTTCGATTGAAGGAAAACTGAGTCTGATTTCGATTTAATTGTGTGGTACATTTTCAGATCATCTGCATGAAAAAGGTGAGGGATGTCTGCTCAAACTTCAGAAAGATCCGATACGAAAATATTGAATAAAAGAGGCCCCAAGTGACTACTTTTGGTACACCTGATAGAGCTTCGATTTTTTTGGAAAGGATACTCTGAAACTTAACGTACTGCAACGTATTTCGAAGATAAGAGTCTAATCAGTTTAATAAGAGACCCGAGATACCAAATTTCCGTAGTTTGATTCGAAAAATATCATGATCAACACGACCAAAAGCCTTGCTGAAGTCTGTGTAGATGGTATCAATTTGATGCCCTTATTCCATGCCACAAAGAACAGCTAAGATGAGAATCACGAGGTTAGTAGAAGTTGACCAGCCTTTTCTTAAACCATGTTGTTGTTCATTTAAAAGAGATTCTATTAGAGCAGTGAGCTTATCACAGCCAATTTTTTCAAATAGTTTAGGCAAGGCTGATAGTATTGCAATACCTCTGTAATTATCAATTGACCGCCTATCACCACATTTAAAAATCGGAGCCAGATGGGATGATTTACAGCAGGAAGGGACAACCCCACAAGAAAGTGATTTGTTGAAAATTAAATACACGGGTAAGATAAGTGACTCCATGCATTCGAGTATGAAACTAGAAGGTAGCAAGTCAGGACCAGGACCCTTGTTGACATTGAGATCTTTGATGGCCTTGGCAATCTCCTTTCTAGTTAAATACATTTCACAAATGATATTTGATGGGAATGTTTGAGAGAGAAGAATGTTAGACATGCTTGTACAGGAACAAAATACTTCCTGGAAATGCTCAGCGAATAGGTCACAAACTTCGTGTGGGCATGACGAACAAAAGTAATTTTTGTACATCGAAGTAGGGTAGTTCGAAGTGTTCCGTTTGGTGCTCACGAAATAAAAAAATCTTTTAGGATCATGAACTATATCTTCGCCCATGATATTAACCTAGCGCTCATACGCTTCACGGGACATCGTTAGGAATTCTTGAGCTAATTAACTATGTTTATCCTTGATATCATCTCTGACATCAGCGCTGGTTGTATTTACTTTGTAAAGTTTATATCTGTGATTCCGCAAATACGTTAGATTGCTATCAAGCCATTGTTCAGATATTTTGTCTTTCCTCTTGATCTTTAGGGTGAACTTTTCACCGGCGTCAAAAACCAACTCATAATTCTAGCGATGAAAAATTAATAGCTCAGTCAACTCTGAGAAGACAATCCATTATGCTCTTATAATCAGCATTGCGAAAGTCATATACAATAGAGTTATTGTAAGATAGGGAAGTGAACATATCACATGTAGATAACAACTCAACTGTGAACGCAGAGTGGTGAAGAGTGTTGCCAAAAAAATTTTCTGCATCAACGGTTGAGTTAGCCACTATATCGTCGTAGCTATTAGTAAATATGAGATCTAACCAATTTCCAATTTGGTTAGGTGTCGGAGCTATTTGCTGCGAATCATTGCCATAAAATGAACAAACTAGATTGAAATCGCTGGAGTCAAGAAGATTAAAAGGAATGAGATTATTATCAGTTTCATAAGCCGTAAATTTTAAATTTGGGCGATTAAAATCACCGAGAATTATAATTTTGCTATTTCGCCGGGCAAGACATCTATTTTTCGCGGGGCAACACATTCATTTGCTATTTCGCCGGGCAAGACATTTATTTTTCGCGGGGTAAGACATTCATTTGCTATTTCACACGGCAATACCACACTGGAATAACCGGTTCTCGTCCGATCACCGAAGTTGTGACAACGGGGCAAGACATTAATTTGCTATTTCGCCGGGCAAGATATTAATTTTTCGCGGGGCAAGACATACATTTGCTATTTTGCCGGGCAAGACATTAATTTTTCGCGGGGCAAGACATTCATTTTCTATTTCGCCGGGCAAGACATTTATTTTTCGCAGGGTAAGACATTCATTTGCAATTTCGCCGGGCAAGACATTTATTTTTCGCGGGGCAAGACATTCATTTGCTATTTCGCCGGGCAAGACATTTAATTTTTCGCGGGGCAAGACATACATTTTCTATTTTGCCGGGCAAGACATTTATTTTTCGCAGGGCAAGACATTCATTTGCTATTTCGCTGGGCAAGACATTTATTTTTCGCGGGGCAAGACATTCATTTGCTATTTCGCCGGGCAAGACATTTAATTTTTCGCGGGGCAAGACATACATTTACTATTTTGCCGGGCAAGACATTAATTTTTTGCAGGGCAAGACATTCATTTGCTATTTCGCCGGGCAAGACATTTATTTTTCGCTGGGTAAGACATTCATTTGTCTTTTTGCGGGGCAAGACCTACATTT
Source organism: Nemotelus nigrinus (assembly GCA_947369275.1). NCBI lineage: Eukaryota > Metazoa > Arthropoda > Insecta > Diptera > Stratiomyidae > Nemotelus > Nemotelus nigrinus. The sequence goes on from OX376374.1 coordinate 69,168,425, forward strand.
TTCGCGTTTTTCAATCCCGATATTTCAACTTATGGAAGTATAAAAATGCAAAATATCCACATAGAACGTAATGAACTGATGTTGAAAGCATTTTTAAGTGTTCAGAAAAAGTTGATGGGAAGTTTAAACATGAATTTGCTGTTTAGAATGATCAATTGCATTAAAAAAGTAATGTTGGAGATCAAAATGTTAAATCTACGTTAGGTTTACAACTTAACACACATATATTCATCTTCCTCTGATCAGTTGCATCGATATGATGTTTGTGAAGAATTTAAAAGAACTTACTATCAGAGGTCGAAAGCCAACTGTGCCAGTTAAAAGTTAAGAGTTTCAAGTATAATCTAATTTTAGATTATAAGGATTGCTTTATATTGAGAACTGTTTTAAGTAGAAAAGCAAGTAAATTGTGCACTTCTAGCATACCTTATCGACAGTTCAGATTTCCACGATGTTTGTTTTGGTTTATAGCTTTTGCAACCATGTTAAGAAAATGGAAAATTTCGAAAGGAACGTCATAGCTTATAGCTGTAATTAGGAATAAATATGTACCAAAATTTGGTTCAAAGTTCCAACAAAACTATATGAATTTTAATACATCAACATTCTCCGATTTCAAATGCAAAACATACAACCTTCCTTGGCACTAAAAAAAAGCCATCTAAAAACAAGAAACAAGCACTATAAGTTAATAATATTTTTTGAAGCAACCACACATTTTTTTCTTATTCAAGAAACTAACATCTTTTTTATGCACAGACCACAACGGTATAATTTTATGCTAATTTCATCTATGTAGATCGCTTTGTCTTCGGTTGTTATATTCTACTAATACTCGCACGCTGATACTCCCGTATCTTTTACTGTGATACCAATCTTTTCTCAAACAATCTCAATACAACTCCCTTTCATTTTCCCATGAAGCTAAAATTATGTCGGGACAATTGATTATAGAGTCCTCTTCTAATCACCATCATCGAATTTAGCTTAATCGACAGTTTTCGATTGCTCAAAGCTAGCATCGTGTTTATAAGGTGCTGCGATTAGTACGAATCACATCTTCTTATACTCGAACACTTTACGAGAGATCGTTGCAGAACACTCGGGCCCGTATCTCATAATCTCTGACAGAACGATCTGCATGATTCTCTCATCAACTTTAACTTCTTTGTTTCATTCTTTGTGTCATTTAACAAGCTCAACTGAGGAGTTTTTTGGTATCTTTCCTGCAATCTTGGATTCCACCAAGAAGCCCGCTGAATCACCTAGCTGCAGATGTTTTTGAAACGCGGACAAAACATGCTTTATAGCTACTTAATATGACTCTATGTAGAATCCGCAACCGAGATTCTACTGACTTCGACGACTTTATTCCAACCCTTGAGCACGCTCTGTCTACAATAAGTCAACTGAAACTAACTCAAACAGTGTTTCTTATTTCCAACACTGGTGTTGGTCTGTTGCTAAAAAGAACACGATTTTACGGTTACCAGAGAGTGAGGTCTCATTTGGTACGTGATAACTGTTCCGCGCGCTTATAGAGCATATGACCTACCGCATTTCTGTAAAAAGTGGCAAAGGTGGGAGATGGAGGCATCCTGTTGGTAAAAGTCATCAACCTCGTACAAGTTATAAAAGCAAAGAGGTGCACTCCAAAGAAGTGCAGCACTCTTCTGGTGCTGCGTTTGTTGCAGGCCCAACTCCAGTGCTGGGAGTAAGCATTGCATCCCAGTTTCTCAGTCTAATATCACCGACTCCGTTACTGTAAGACAACTACTATCAGGCCCCCGCTTAAAAACTCGTAAAGCCGTAGAGATATCTAGCAGACAAAGTATAAGACTAATAAATAGCATGGAAAGGACGGTATTGTGCGATATTTGTCTGATGGAAGAGATTTGCAGAGAGTGAAGGATTTACCATCAGCTGGCACCTAAGAAGAGCCAAAACCAAAATAATTTCACTTTATCATATGCAAAAGTGAGAAAAACATACTCTCAAACGACAGGTGAGAATGTATTTATCCGTGTAAGCTGATAAGTGAGAGAGTGTTGCCGTGCGTATAATCCCATCAAGAAACAGTAAGCGCAACGAACATTCGCTGGCAACAAACAAATCTCTCTGTATTGGGTTGCATAAAAGTGTCGGAGATATTCCTTTTACTCGCGAAATGGTATCGAAAGTAGTATTGCGCGTTAACTAGCTTATCACTTACCATTTCAATACTCAAAAAATGTTTTCAGAAAATCAATACTGCAGAAATCGCCATTCGTTAAAATAGTCTCTTTGGCAAAGCACATGTATATTGTCTAGTGAGCATGAGAAACATATCTGATCGTATAAAAGGGGCGTGTTCTATCTTAACGGGGTACTTTGTGCCTTTTTTCAACTTGGGCTTGGATATTGCTATCTATCAGTGGGGAAATCTTGCAAATCGTATCGCAATTTACGTACTTTCCGAGCTATATACTATAGCTCTTAAGCTATGTAGCAAATTTGAAACCAAGGCACAAGCTCTTGGCCTCGTTGGCCTTTCATCATAAAAAGTGCTTGCCCCATTTACTACAATGAGTCCGTACATCATGCTGCTTTGCATCCAGAAGCAAAATATTATACGCTTTGCAGATTTTCTTTTTGATTTTAATTTTAGTCTTTTATAAAAAATGCTGTTTCTTATTATTATTTTTTTATTTTCAGTAATGGGATTTTTTGCTGTTGAATATGATCAAATAAATAAATACATAAATGTAAAGAACGCTCGCAGTTTTGTCAATACTTTGCTCAGAAGAAAGGAAGAAGGCTTGGTATGCTGTAAGTAGATCTGGATAAACTTTGTACCATCAAGGATAGAATTGTTCGAAATTAAAGGCTGAGTAATTTAAACACAGAGGCACTCCGCAAACAGGGGTTCTATCCTCTCTCTTGTGCAACCTTGTAACAAACTCAATTCTGAAAAAGTTGAAAAGCAAGGGACTCATGGTTGTGGCCTACGCTGACGACATTGCAATTTTAGTCTCGGGTAGGTTTCCACACACCCTTGGTCAGCTTATCGAGTACTTTCTAGGGCTGGTTGAGAAGTGGGCGAATTTCGTGGGTCTTGGCATCAACCCCAATAAAACGGATATTGTGCTCTTCACTAGGAAGTATAAAACCCCTGATTTAGACCATATCATGCTGGACGGCTCTAGGTTAGGTCTCAAGTTACAAACTAAGTACTTGGGTCTTATTCTGGACAGAAAACTCACATGGAAGGCGAATTTAGAGGAAAGAGTTAAGCGGGCAAGCAACGTGATTTATGCCAGCAAGAGAGTGCTAGGTAAAACGTAGGGTCTAAGCCCTGCTCTAACGCACTGAATCTACTTGGCGATAGCTAGACCGATCCTTGTTTACGGATGCTTGGTTTGGTGGCCAGCAGTGAATAAAAGCACCTTTGCTAGTATGGCGAATAGAGTTCAGCGGTTGGCGGCTCTCTGCATTACAGGTGCCTTGGCCTCGAATTTTTCGTCTGCTCTGAACGTCCTGCTTCATCTCCCTCCGCTTGATCTCTTTATTAGAGGCACTGCCGCAAAAGCTGCTATCAGGCCTAGTGAATCAGGACACTTCAAGTCAGCATCCTTTGGCCACAGCAGTATTGAACGGAATTACGCAGGAAGCACTGACTACCTGGTTCCCACTCTGTGCTTTGAGCGGGGATATCGAGCGAGTGTGGGAGATGGGCAGGAATGGAATCGGAAAATGTGCCCTGCAGCTCTTAGCATCTACACTGACGGCTCGAAAACAGCTGCAGGAGTAGGTGCTGCAGCATATTTTGCAAATGCAGCTATAGAAGCAGCTTTCAGGCTTCCGAATCACAGCAGCATTTTCCAGGCGGAAGTGTTTGCGATACGTAAAGCCGCAGACCTGATATACGCCAAAGATACTACTAGTAAAGTTCTAAATATCTTTACAGACAGTCCGGTGGCGGTAAAAGCACTGATGTCTCACACATACAAATCGAAGTGTGCATTCGATTGCATTCAGGCCCTGAACAGACTGAATAACAGCAGAAGAGTCAGAATCTTCTGGGTTCCCGGTCATAAGGGCATTGATGGAAATGAGAAGGCGGATGCGTTAGCCAAGTATGGGACTAGTCTTCCCCTTTTGGGAGCGGTTGACATCCTGGCTCTTATCCAAACGGTTAAGTACTCAATCGACTCCCAAATGATGCAGAGTGCGACGCGCAGATGAGGTGCAACTCAGACCTTGCAAGGTAACCAAAATCATGTGGGGGTCATACAATCTCGCATTGACTGCAAACGACTCCTTGGTATCATTACTGGTCATTGTCTTGTAGCAGCACATGCTATGAAAATGGGACTCCTAACGAGCGACACCTGTAGAAGGTGTCAAGAGCCGGGGGTCTCAGAAACTATCCAGCATCTGCTGTGTCATTGGGGAGAACCAGACTGCGATACTTCGGTGAGCCCTGGCTGGTGGATCTCTCGCACGTGGCAGAGCAAAAGCTGAAGGACATCCTTCAGTTCGTGAAAAAGTCCGGGGCCTTTGATGGCCACTTGGACTGTACTCCTTTCTCAAGGTCCATTTATCTGGTATCACTACGGACCAGTAAGTCTATGTGTGGCCATGTGCCAGCCAGTACAACCTAACCTTACCTAATTTGCCTGGCTTACAAAGTCCAATTAAGCGTCACTTTGCTACCAGTAAATTGCCCAAAACACTTCGGCCACACACTGACACAAGCTTATTTGACCGACGACAGCGATATTCATCTTATTAGCTCGTTCATTTAAATATTTAAGCTCTACAACCCAATATTTTACTGATTTTAATGCAGGAACAGATTATATTGGCTGGACTGATGTATTTTAAATTAAAATATTGTATCACATACCGATAACGAATGCATTCCATGTTTACAAATTCACTGGCTGCCAAAGAAATACTAAACAACGTAACTTCGTCAAATTTCAAACTTAAGCTCTAATAGGCTGATACGTTTAGATGTGGTCATTATTTTTAAACAGTAACCGCGACCGTAACTTCGAGTGGAATACTTCTGAGATTACTCGTATGTACTATTTATTTACTTAATACTTCAGCACTTTAGCACAATTTTAATATGTGTGGCAAAAAAAGTTGCGTATAATTTTACTCTACGCTGATTCGTCTGCAAAATGTTAGTTATAGTCAACAAGGTCACACACTTTCTTGAATTAAGTTTCGTGAAAAAAACAAAAATCAATTGTATGAAGCATTTAAATTCTTAAGATTCGATTATACTTTGATAAGCAATTTTACGTTTTCAGTAGTATGTACTTTTGTTTACAAAAAACCATCCTAGACCAGTTACCTCATATTAGATCTCAGATTTATAAAATCAATACTCAGCATTTCATCACTTATATGGATTCCTATCCTTCCCTTAAATATGTATCTAGATCATGACTTGAACTACAAAACTTCACAAATGAAGAGGACGTGATGAGTTCGGTTTCCGTGAAAAGTTTAAAATAAAAATTTCATCCACACTTAATGTCATCCTGAAGTAAAAACCAACCCTGTCTTTCAATTCAGATTTGACAGAGGACCGCATAACCGACTCTTAGTAGCAAACGACACACATGTTCGCTCCTGAAGCTTCCAATTCACATTCGCACGGTCAGTTATCGCAAATAGGACGACGAGAGATTGTTTTAAGTTCAGGGGTGGACCAACAGTGAACGTAAAAATTTTTCCCCATTGATTTTGTGTTTTGAATTTCAAGCATTCTTACCAAAAAACAATAAACTTTCTTCTACAAAAATAATTTGCATGTCATGCATATGTATAAAAAGGTGCAAAAATAATTTAACTGCACTCTCAAACGAAAGCTGATGTTAAAGAGTACATAATTGTACTTTCGATACCTGTATCGAGATTCTATCCCCAGTTTTTCGGAGCATATAAACCCATACGAAAAGTTTGTTTCAGACTTGAACATAATTTATTCATGACAGATTATCGTCGAATTACAAGTCGAACAATGGCTAAAAAGTGAGTTGGGATAAGGATTCGGGATTTTCAAGGTTCGTGACAACATGAAAGGATTGATTGATCGGGTCACACAACTTATCTTGCTTAGCTCTTATTATCGGTAGAACTGAATGATTTTGAATAAAAAGCATATTAAAAACATATCTCTATCATAAGCGCTCATTTATGTTTGAGTGTTGAGAGAATTTGGAATGTTAGGCTAAACATCATATCGACAGACTAATGAATCTTATTAATTCGTGATGGGGCAGTATAATAATTTTTATAGTCAGTTTTTAGATAGAATATATATAGAATTACTTTAAGTGAACTTAAACATTTTGATGGCTTCAAAAGTAAAATATATTTTAAACCATCTGAAAAACCAGGCTGGGCCTTTTGAGTAAAAAAGCATCACACATACATTGATATAAACTGATTTAGATTGTGTTTATTTTTGGGAGTAAATAATAAGACTAAATTTTGAAATTAATTTGCTAGCCTTAAATATTTTAACAATTTAGCCACTTATATTCACTGTTGCTCCTCAAATATAAGTCCTACAACAACAACATGCTTATGGCACGGTATTATTTGCGTGAGTCAAAATCCTAAGAGCCAAACTACACGAGCGAAGCTATTGTTGCGTTTTTCCGCTGAGCTTTTGAAAATGCCAGTGTTTAAGGGGTTCAAAAATAAAAAAAAATAATGTATTAAATTATTATAAATTATTGTTAACAACTAAAGTAACTCTTGAACTATATGTACAAAAAATTTTAGACAAAAATATTGATAATACGCCCTCTGGCAGCTATTTTACGAAAAGGCTCGAAAAATGCGGTGCCAACGATATCTTGAGCTGGATTCATCTGAAACAAAAAAATCAAATTGTTTCTGTTAGAGTATGAGTTTGACTTGTACTTGAACGAAGGATTTGTAAAATTATTTAAATCTGTACTTTTGGCAACGTCGCGAGTAAAAAATTTTATTTTTGACCCAAAAATTCAATAAATAATTCCATGTGTATTAAACTCCAATGAACGAAACACAATATTCTTCGTTCAAGTACAAGAAAATACTATTTAAAAGAAGTGTGCGAAATTTGGTTAAGATTGGTGCATTAGTTTTTGAGTTATCGTTGGCACCGCATTTTTTCGAGCCTTTTCGTAAAATAGCTGCTAGAGGGCGTATTATCAATATTTTTGTCTAAAAAATTTACATATAGTTCAGGAGTTACCTTAGTTGCTAACAATATTTTATAGTAATTTAATACATTATTTTTTATTTATGAAACATTTAAAAATTGCGTTTTTTTCATTCTCAAAAACCCATAACACGCAGCTAAAAACACGCTCGTGTAGTTAGCTTCATACAAACTCATGACCTATATTTTTAAAGCTCTCCGATCGTGTATTTTGACCCTAAGACCCACCACTAAGCCCAGAATAATACTATTAAGTCTTACCTCTTTGACGAATGGAGCATCAGAGCAAATATCAGTAAGACATAACTTTATGTATTTCGTAACCGATCTAGGGGCCTTTTCGGCATTAGTAATACTAGTGCGGCAATTATGCATAAAATATGAAAATGTATAAACTGAAGGTTCTAGAAACCGCTAGGAACACCATTTTTTGTAGATAAGTAAAGGAATCGTGTAGTTTTCACACATGATCTTACTTACCTACTGCTACTACCAGGTCCGGCGGATGCCTTGGGCGGTGTGGACAGTACTACCCACCTAGGAAATCAAACGGTGGGTAATTACCCACCCTAAAATTTCGATCCTAAAAGTCGTAAGTGGTAATATAGTGGCATTTAAAGGTGCAAATTGTAACCAGTATTACAGTCCAACACACTTTCAATTAATTTGACATATTGCAATGTTTTACGATCGAATGGATGGTCTGAAGCTGATAGCCCCAAGCTAAATACGTATTCTTAGAATCTCCAGATCCACCGATTGCGGAGTTAAACTTTAAATCTCATGACTATTCTTAATAAAACCAAACAATAAACCACTACATCACGGACCTATCATACAAATCCGATTTAATGCAGACGAGCACCGTTTGAGTGGTACGTACCCTTACTCAACACCCTATCTCTGTCACCATAGAGCATAGACAGACAAAACGCTAAAACCAATGTAAAGAGATTCGACATACAAAGGCAAGACAAAAAAACTCTAGCGCACCTCAACCGCTAGAAACACTAATGTTCGAAGAACAGTAGAAGAATCGTGCAGATTTTGAGTGCATATTCTACCACACGAGCTGCTTATTACAGCCAAAATGTTTCAAACACCACGTTTTACTTTGGCCTCAAGAATGCATTATAACTCATATGGTGGAAGGTTTCAGATATTACCACTGGCATGAATTTCAGAGTTTATGAGAGCAAAACACTTGTTAACTATATTCGTTATCAGTTACTTATTTCACAAAACTTTGAAAGCAGCATCTCATATAACATCAATGAAGAAAATGCTTAGTGCCTGCAGCACTGTAGCTGAGTTTGGTGTTTGGGGCTGCGACCCAAAAATTTTGCAGAACTTTGGTAATTGAAACATTGGTTATTTATTTTCATTGTAAATGCTTCCGGTATGAATATTAACTGTAAGCATTTATTGATACAGAAATAGCACTACAGACTCGTAACTGACTGGCAACCTTTTGCCAGTATCACATCTGCATCACATTGAAATTAACCTACCCAGCGAATTTCGTCTCGATCCGATGACTGCGTTCGAAGTTATAGGAGTATAAAGAAATTTAGGGCTACCAGCCGCGGCATTTTCCAAATAAACGAAAACTTAATATTTGCTGTATATTGTCACTACAATATCATTACCATTTGAAAATTTTACGATCAAATCGCTTAAGATAGGTATTGGTAATAAACACAAAACCAGCAATAGCTTTTCAACCTAATTTGATCTGAATAATGCCTACAATAGGTTTCATTAAATGTATGAAATTCGTATTGATTTCATGACTGCACTGGAAGTTATAGGGCAAAAAGCTTTATTTTCCTGAGCGAATTTTCAAACCAAAGACACAAAAATTACCATAGCTGGAAGCACCAATCGATTTTTTCAACCAAATTTTTATCAAACACGCCTTAGAGTAAGGTTCAGCTACTGTGTCAATTCATGAAAATCTGGTAACTTTTTCACATTTCATAGGGCAAAAAACAGTTTTTTTTTCTTTGTAATTTTTCAAGATGGCACCACTGGCACAGGGTTGCCCACAATTCAAAATCGCTTCTATCAGACCTGGTCCTACTTGTCCAATGTATTCTGCAAATTTCAACTGCATCTGATTATTGGTTCTTGAGTTCCTGTGAACATAAGTTTTTGATGCTTAAAATATAGGTAAATTGGGAAAGGGTTACCGTTCTTGTCCGACATGAAAATTCCAAAGTTTTCCCTTGACTGAAACATAAAATTTGTATACAAGCTGGCTTTCATTAAAAAAAACGGACATATTTTAGGAGATTCGATGGTTTGAAAGTTTTCACTTTCAGTGCCTGCCGTAGCTACAGGGTTGCCGGCACGTTCATTTAACTAAACAACTTAAAACATTTATATATCCTGCAAGTTTCATAATGATCTAATAATCTTATAAAAAGTTATCACAATTAATAAATTTTCAAATTTTCCCAATCTCATTTTAGGCGCCTAGCGCACACATAGGGTTAAAAATTTTAAAAACATTATCATAATCACATTTGAAACACGTTCAAAATTCATTACATAAACTTTATGTTTGCAAAAGTTATTTTTTGACAGAAAAATAGGTATATTTAAAATATCACTAAAATGTCATATATGTATATATATATATATATATATATATATATATATATATATATATATATATATATATATATATATATGTATATAGATATATATAGATATATATATATACATATATATATATATATATATATATATATATATATATATATATATATATATATATATATATATATATATATCTATCTATATATATATATTATATATATATATATATATATATATATATGTATATATATATATATCTATATATATATATATTTATATATATATATATATATATATATATATAAAATTCATATTTCTATATATATATATATATATATATATATATATATATATATATATATATATAGAAATATGAATTTTTGGCCAAAGTGATTTTAATACTAATGCTCTTTATTATTTTAATATTATTAAAAATTCCAACTAGAACCGATGGTGCAAAAAAGGTGGGCTGTTTGGTTTAATGAGCTACCCAACTAGCACTTTTGGTATCGAATACTGGATAATAGTGAACTGCCACCAGATCGCAGTTATCGATACGCTATTTCCACTTATTTTGCCACGACAATGTGAAAAGCCACTCAATGCACCCATTTGCAACGTGGTGGCAACGTTCACATCGGAACCATAATCATCCGAAATTTCAAACTCCAGTTATAGTATAGAAATAGTAGCGAAAACGTTTTAAAAACTTGTGAAAATTCTGTTCACTTTAAAGTAGTTTTATTTATTTGTTTGCTTGGTTTTTGCTACTACTTTTGGCCACCATAAAGTGATCAAATTTATGGTTTTCGTTTTGGTGGCAAAAACGTTCCCAATATCGTTTATTAAACACAATTAAGTGTGCTGATTTAATATTGGGTTTAGCCTAGTGGCAATTAGTCATGAAAGACCCTATAAAGTTTTCGTTACTACAATAGTTAGTGGCGTTTTCTACTAGAAAGTATTAGAAACGTTCTTTTCTTATTGTGGTATCCTCTTGTCATATCTTTCATTAGATTCCCATGCACTTTAAGGGGCTATGTACACTTGGGACGTCCAAAAAAGCTCTTTTTTAGGATTTTTTTTAGACACATTAAAATAATTAATAACAAATGTTTTTTTACTTGAAAGAAATATATTTGTAGAAACTATTGCAATTTTTTTAAGGCAAAAGGTTGAAAATTAGTCGAAATAGAGTAAATTTTCGAGGGGTCCAAAAAAAATTGTTTCGCCGTGATCACTGTAGCTTGTCACTGGATCGTCCGAAATAAAAAAAAGTCGAAGATTATAAGTTGATGATATAGTGCTCCGGATGAACGAAGGACTGTGGCAGATTTTGATTTTTTGAATAATGGCGGTTGATGAAATTCAAAAATGTATTTTCGACCAAAATTTCAGTCACATTTTCAGCTATTGAAAAAAAAAATATAGTCCAATCGAAAAATCCTTCGTTTTTCCAGAGGATAATTACTTATCACATAAGTGAGAAAAATTTCGTGCTGATCGATAAAGCCGTTTTAAACAGCGATTTCGAAAACATAGTTTCGAGAAAAATGCTTTTAAAGCATGCGAAAAACACTTTATGCAATAGAGACGACTTCATTCAAAGTGATTTATCTCCATAAAGAATTGCCCGATTGAAAATGCAAAGAAAATAAAATCGATTTTAAATAATTCGAAGTGGCCTGCCCCATTAAATGAATTAATCGCACTTTTTGTTCAATGTTTACAATAAATTTACACGTCGCAAACACTTCGTTCGACAACGGAAGGAAAACTGTGCAGAAAGTTTCAATTGCCACTTTACAGTTGCAGTTGGGTCAATATAGAGTCAAAGTAGACATCATAGTGGATCTTCGGGACTATAAAGTTATGTTTGGTACCATAGAGTGGCATTTTTTCACATGTGTGGTTATAGATACCATATAGTTGCAATTGTTACGTGATTGGAAAACTCGTGCAGGTTATGGGAACTATGAAGTAAAATTATGAAGTAACAATGATTTTGT
>OX376374.1:69180450-69187950 GCA_947369275.1 Nemotelus nigrinus
CGTTGCCACATTTCTACGCTTGGCTCAGGTATACATTCTTTATGAAGTAATTCCCAAATTATTGCGCACACCTCATTTACTATTCTACTTATAGTGCTTATTTGCACTCTGTATGAGTATTGCATGTCGATAAATGTATTTCCAGTTGCCAAGAATCTAAGAATAAAGAAAATATTTGTTTCAGATAACCTTATTCAGAAACGTTGGAAAACTGCACGAGATGCGTATTTTAAAACAAAAACTGCAAAGAAAAACAAACCGTCTGGAAGTTGCGCCCGGAAAATAAAAAAATATATATATTATGATGAATTGAGGTTTTTAGATTCAACTTGTGAAAACCAAGTTGAAGAATCACTTTACGAAAATAATGCATCGTCAGCTGATGCACACGCAAGCTCAGTAAATGATTCAGAGGTAAACCTAACTAGTTCTCCACAAAATCCTGCAGAATCTGAGATTGATAATCAGGCAAAACCGTGGAATCGAAAGAGAAAAAGGCAGAAACCACAGCAAGAGTCTGAGTTTGAAAAAAAATGGTGGCACTTTTGGAAAAAAACACGCAAGAGTTGAGCACCGACGACTTGGCATTTTTTGATTCAATGGGACCAATTCTGAGTGACTTTAATAATGACCAGAAACTTTTGTTTCGTTCTGAAGTTCTGAAGATAGCCGCGGATATTCGAAAAATGTCACCTAATTCTCAACCAGCAAACAATATTAATTTATTGCTTCCATCAATACAAATGTAAAGAGAATATAACAGGTTGTCTCCCAATATAATAAGCATTCCTGACAGCAATTTGACAGAAAATGCAACATTTTACTCAATATAGAGTTTTTTAATGCACTTTAAATTAAAAAAAATCAATTTTTATTCGTTTTATGTTTTGAAGCAACAATTAAATTGGGGAAAATCTGTGATTGGAGTTAATTATACGAAAATACACATAAAAATAAAAAAAAATTGTTATTTTCCTACCTCAAAGTAATTGCTAATCGTTCGATCGGTAGTATAGAAACCCGACGTAAATTAGACCGTATGAACTTGTTCTCTAGTTTTCCTAATAGCTCATGAAAACTGCTTGCTGACATTCGGAAGTAATTGAGGAACTTCATGTTATCATCAGTTAATTGAGAGTACAATGAAGCAAACGTTCCAGCCAGTAGTCTTCGTTCAACTATAGGGTGCACCTGCGCTCTCCTCCTCTGACTCGATTGTCGCTTCTTCCACAAATAATAAATTATACAAACTTTCACTGTATTCAAATTCATATTCGCTACTGTACTCAAAAGAGATTCGCGTAACAATGAAACGCTTGGTCAGCGCAGAACATCCGCATGCGGATGGTCCGCGTGACTCTGAAATCAGCCTAAAACATGCGTACTTGATTTTTATGAAAGCTCAAATGAAACTGCATTTGCCATATATAATAATTTAGTAGCACGATTGAGGGAGCATAGTACTGATACTAAACATCTTACCAGTTATTGTGCATAAAATGCCAATGTGATTTTTCGACACCATAACTCAGTGTTCCAATTACTACACAACGATAATAACAGTATTATTTCAGTGGGCTGTCATATGCTCATATTTTGCACAACAGTGTAAAATATGCTTTCACCATCATCATCATTGGCTCTGCCACCAGGATCTGGTCCTAGCATCCGTCAACAAATGTTTCCATCGGTTCCAAACGCGAGCCGATGTCATTCAATTGAGCACCCATAAACTCCAAGCGTCCTGGTTAACGCCATCGCTCGAGCGGAAGCAAAGTCTCCCACGCTGTCGGCTGCCGTAAAATCCGCCGCAAAGAGTTTTCCGAGCTGGATCCTCTACGCTAGGTGTCCTGCCCACCGGAGTCTACCGAGCTTTATCTTCGTAATTATACCTGCTTTTAGGTAGATAGCGTACAACTAATGATTGTAGCATCTCCAAAATCGCCCTTCTTCACGTATGGGGCCAACGATTCTACGCAAGACTTTCCTCTCGAATGCGGCTAAGAGGTCAGAATGCCTTTTGATGAGCAACCAAGTCTCGGATCCAAACGTGAGCACTGGCAGGACCATGGTCTTGTACAGCAAGAGCTTGATGTTCGGGTGAGACTTAGGGATTTGAAGAACCTTGGCAGACTGTAGTACGTTTTGTTGAAATTGAGCAGCCACTCACGTATTTCTTCCTACAAGTTGTTATCAGCTGCTACGGTACTTCAAATTCATTTTCAACTACCCTGAACGTTTGACCAACTCTTGATGTTCTTTCTGCAGATGCTGCCGCCATGTTCTTAGTCTTTCCTTCATTTATGAGCAGCCTCAATTTTTTTGTTTGAAATGCCGAATTCCCTCAAGAATTAATACAGTTTTACCCTAGCTATGCTATCATAGACGCCATCAAAGTCTTTAAATAGATGGTACAGTGGAATGTTGAATTCCAGACATTTTTCCGTCGCCTGCCTGAGAGTAAAGATCTGATCAATTGTTGATTTGCCTGTGATGAAGCTACATTGATATTGTCCAATGATGGCTTTAGCGTATTTGGCTATCAGTTCTTTCAGGATAGAAGAGAGTGTCTTATAGGAGGTGCTCAACAATGTTATACCCCTATAGTTGCTTCTTTCTTATGTATTGGGCATATTATACCTTTGCGGCAGTCTCCTGGCATCTCTTCATGCTCTCATACGTGTAATATAATTTCATGAAAAGCTTTGGGTCATGTGTGCCCTCCAGAGCTGGTATGCCGTCGGATCCAGGGGCTTTGTCAAATTTCACTCAACTCATTGCTTTTCGTTCCTCTTCTATTGCTTAAGGTTTGAGCAAATTTGATTTGGAGCATTTTGCTTTGAAAATACATAGCTATTTCTCATGCTTCACTTAAAGAAAACAAGCCTTAAAAGAATTTTATGAAATGCACGAGTTTGCATTTGCTCCCGTCCTGCGACATGTAGTAACGTGATTTTATTTATTTTATTTATTTTATTTATTAATCCCTTACGCTACAGATATAATTCTAATTACAGCAACAAGAAAGCAAAAATAACAAAAAAAGAAATATGAAAAAGGAAAAGAAATAACTAAAATAATTAAAAATTAGAAAACTAAAAACTAAAATTAGAAAACTAAAAACTAAAATTAGAACTAAGGTAAGTAGCAATTCAAGGTAACATTTTTAATACATGCTTGAATTGTAAAAAAGATTGAGGGAGAGGACCAAGCTTAAGGGCGTTGTGCGTTCTGGGTAGGCGCAGCAAAGGCGAATGGAAGTAGACTTCCGTACGTGCAAAAGGAACAGAGAAAACTTCAGAAGAACGACTTGGACGGCAGGATACACGTCTGGTTATCTGTGAGCCGAGATCAGTCAAGAAAATGCCTTGGCAAAGTTTGAAGAGGAAACACTCATCGAGGAACAACCTCCGTGATTGCAACGAGGACAAACGAAGGAGGGAAAGACGAGAGGAGTAGGGACAATAGGGGATATTAAATTTAAAAAGAAGTGAGCGAGTGAACCTGCGCTGAATAGATTCAATAGCATCAGATAAGTACTGAAAGCGCGGAGACCAGATTTGGCACGCATATTCTAGAATACTGCGTACTAAGGAGACATATAAATGAATACAGGAGGAAATGTTGGTAAACATATAGGAAGAACGCAAAACAAATCCAGCAATCCTAGAGGCCCTGGACGTCATATTCATAACGTGAATATCAAATCTTAATTTCGAATCAAACACCACACCCAGGTCTCTAAAATGCTGGACAACTGGCAGGGAAATACCAGACAAACAATAAGAGAACACATGTGGAGTATTTTTATATGCGAAAGACATCTGGTGGCACTTCGAAATGTTCAGAGGCAAAAAGTTGTCTTGACACCAGAGATCAAGAGCAAACAAATCAGTTTGCAACTGGTGAAAATCGTTCGCGGACCTGATTGCTCTGTATAATTTTAAGTCATCCGCATATAAAAGACAAGGAGAATTGATAACAGAAGGAAGGTCATTGACAAACAAGATAAAAAGTAAGGGGCCAAGAATAGAACCTTGAGGAACTCCGGATGTGGGAAAAATAGGAGAAGAAATGGAACCATTAAAAGTAACTCTGCAGGGACGGCTATGAAGATAAGAGGAAAACCAGGAGAAGAGGGGACCAAAAACACCAAAACCATTAAGTTTAAGGAGCATCAGGCTATGGTTCACAGAATCAAATCTCTCCTATCCGCTGCAGGACGTGTAATGAAATAATTGAATGTACTTGTATTAATGGACTACGTCATAATCATGGGTGAACACAAGAGTTCCTCTGCGCTCTGGAACTTTTTAATAGTGACGAAACAGAATCTTACCCAACTTTCTTCCAAAACGCATTAAAAGTCCTTCACGACGCTGTATTGAGTGTTGAAGACAAAACATTATTGTGTTTCAACGGTTACAAAATAATGATCAGACTCACTAGCAAATTAAAGCAGAGAATTGATGGCGAATCAAAAAATAACGTAAAAACATACTTGCAAATGTTTCCAAAAATTATAAATTAAGTATGATGGCTACGATTTGATTTAATTTTTCAAAACAATTATGTCTGAGTGTTTTCTCTAAACCTCGTTTTTTCTTAACGAAATGAAACCCCGAAACTTTCAACGAAAAACTTTATTGTAGGAAAACTATTTAAAAATAAAAAATAAAAAACTATAAAAAAAAAACAGCGAACCGAAAAATTAAATGAAAGAATAGAGTTATTTCACGAAAACGAAAAAGAGATGCGCAAGATATGACAATTGCAAAACGAACTGAACTTCAAAGATGCACCACTAAACTTTTATATTTTTCCAAAACTATCGGTTTTTCTTTTTCCGTTATTTTCAAACAAAGAAACTAGTTTTTATTAAAGCTAAACAAGAGGTTTGAGAATCTGTGCTGGTAAGTCTAATGAGCTGGGGATTCTCGTGCTGCTAGTTGATGGGCTGCAAACGTCAGTCAGTAACATCAACATCAACAAGACGGAACACTGAGTTTTGTTATATCCTAAAGAATTTTATCAAGTGTATGGCTCATTTGTTTCGTTTCTCGCACTAAGCAAGGGTAAAATAAATGATGATTCACAAACATCTTTTGTTTCTATTTAGTCATTGTAGCTGTCCCGATTTGAAATCAAGAGTCCCAATTATTTTTACCTTCTTTCCCGAAATTTAACACACTGGACCTGGCAGCACTAATCAGAGTGCAAAATTTGAAAAAAAAACCGTTTATTGTAGACCACTCAGCACCTACTTAGAGCTGAAACTTACTGAAGCGCTATCATAACCAAGGTTAAAAGGATAAGACGCTCGAAAAACTGTTTTTGACCAATAACTTACCCTTTTTTTATAGCTACACTTTACTCATTAAAACAATCAAATGCTTACTATCTGCACAAATCACTGTTGTACCTACAAACTTTTTCTAACTCCTTTTGGACCAACTTGAAATTTTTCCAACACAT
This sequence comes from Nemotelus nigrinus, assembly GCA_947369275.1. NCBI lineage: Eukaryota > Metazoa > Arthropoda > Insecta > Diptera > Stratiomyidae > Nemotelus > Nemotelus nigrinus. The sequence goes on from OX376374.1 coordinate 69,185,926, forward strand.
TCTGAATTAATGACCACCATAATCATCCAAAATACTTTACTTCGTGCAGTATAAACCTTTCTACAACCGATGCCTTCAAATCCGAATCGAACAGAATATTTCATTACGGGGCCGTTGCCAATAAACATTCACAATAAAAGTTGTGTTCGCTGATGAAATGACATTGAAAGTTCCGAACAAAGATCCAAATAAAATAGAAACAACCACCAGGCATTTGCAATAGCATCATTCGCTCACTTTTGCAGTACCGTATCCTTCCTATGCACATATCCCGAACTGGCTAACACAGCCCCGAGTCCTACCACTCAATGGTGCAAATAAAAATTTTCCCAACATTTAAGCTGTCCCAACGGAACAACCATCAAGGACATAAAAAGGCAAGTGTGGTCAACTTTCACACTCGGATAGAGTGGTCTCGAGAGATAGACCATGACCAATTGGATGCCTCGGAAAATATTCATAGCTGCTTGGGAAAACTTTGCTCGAGACACAATTTATTATATGCTCCAACGGCTCTGTACTAAACGCTGTTTAGTGTTTCTCGGATTAAAGTTGAACGAAAGAATGTGCCAATGCCTGGTTTTCTTCTTTCCTGCTTTTTTGCTTATGCTGCTTTCCGTTTCGGATCTCGCCCGGTTTCTTTAAGCGATGTCTGGGCGAAAGCACTTCAGCAGCTTCGAATCTTTCCCTTCTGCGTTGCTGCCTGTACTGAATTCATGATGCGAATTTGTCTTTGCCTGTAATCGGGAGTGATTTGATACTGCATTTGTATCAATTGGTTTATAAGCTGGGTAATTTTCTCTGATTTTAGTTTTACGACTTGCCAAATGCTCAAGAGTAAAACGATGTCCCAAAATGGAAATTAGTACTCCTCTGAAATAACACTGCATGAATCAAACCAATTGAAATGTATAAATCTATTAATTTAACTGACCAACGAACCATCAATAAACATCAATTATAATGAGTTAAGAACGGTGGGCCATTACAATAACAAACAAACGGCATGAAATATACTTACAAAAACACAGTTTTAGGACTTATGCGAGAATTTAAGATTTATGCGCTGTAGCTTTTCTATTTCATTAACATTAATTCCATATCGCCTAAAGAGATTTAGAGCTTCTCCCATTAATATTAAATCCTTTCCTATCCTCCTACATAAATCAAATGTGCAAGAATTCAATAACATGCGATTTGGCACATAATTTCTCGAAGTCGATCCTTCATTCAGTGCTGGTCTCCAATCTTACGGCGAAATGCATGAAAATGGAAATTTGTGTAGCCTAACTGGAGCACGCCTTGGCCCGAACCGCGTTCGGTCCCCGTCGGCAAAGTTCACATTCACTCTGCATTAGCTTGTAACTGACGTGAAAATTAGACGTGTTAATTGCTTTGCCAACGTTAATTCTCAATAATGAAACCTTGCCAAATTAGGAAACGAGGCTGGAATACTAATGACCACCAACAATATGTTTGTAATCGAAACAGATTTCTTCGTTCATTTCCGTCAATTTACTGGAGATGCCGCCGCAGTCGTGGACTATGTAGGCTCCAAGGAATTAGGACAAGAACATGCTTTTCGAGCCACTCAATTATCTACTGCCCACATCTTGTAATTAATGTACAGCATGGTGTCAAAAATCGATGATAACCGCATGAGCTTCCCATACACAAATTCAACATCTATATTTCCCTGAATTGTTTAAAGAGGAGATGAAGCGGGTGTGCATATTTTCAATAAAAAAATTTTAATGTTTGATTTAGTTGATCATATCTTAAATAGCACCAGTTTAGTAGTTTTTAATTTCACTAGTGTTTGCACCCGAATTTGAAAAACTTTTATTGGAAACTAGCATAGTATATACTTTGCTGTGTCGAAATCTCGTTCCCCTTACAAAGTGGAAGAAGAAAATTGTATGCAGTTCGTACCGAGATTTTGAAGTTTATGTATTAACATTTCAACTGTAATTATGCAATTTCAAATATATACATACGAGGGTTAATCAATAAGTAATGATAATC